>RJWJ010009358.1:0-23165 GCA_004363605.1 Indri indri
AAAAAAAAAAAAAAAAAAAAAAAAAAGAAAAAACTAAGAATCAGAGGACATTTATTATAAGACTGGTTCTGTCTACAAAGAACTCAAACAAATCAGAAAGAAAAAAAACAAGTAACCTCAATAAAAAGTGGGCAAAAGACATGAACAGAGTTTTTCAAAAGAAGATAGACAAATGGCCAACAAACATATGAAAAAAATGCTCAACATTACTAATTATCAAGGAAATGCAAATTAAAACCACAATAAGATACCACCTTACCCCTATCAGAATGGCCATTATTAAAAAATCAAAAAACAATAGGTGTTGGCACAGATGCAATGAAAAAGGAACATTTATACCCTGTTGGTGGTACTGTTAATTAGTACAACCTCTATGAAAAACAGTATGGAGATTTCTCAGAGAACTAAAAGTAGACCTACCATTTGATCCAGCAATCCCACTACTGGGTATCTATCCAAAGGAAAAGAATTTATTACATCAAAAAGACACCTGTACCTGAATGTTTATTGCAGCACAATTCACAATTGCGAAGATGTGGAATCAACCTATGTGCCCATCAATTGATGAGTGGATAAAGAAAATATGGTGTATATACACCATGGAGTACTACCCAGCCATAAAAAGGAATGGAATAATGTCATTTGTAGCAACTTGGCTGAAACTGGAGAACATTATCTTAAGTATCTCAGCAATGGAAAAACAAACACCACGTGTTCTCACTAATAAGTGGGAGCTAAACAATGGGTACACACGGTCAGAAAGTGGTGTAAAGAACATTGAAAACTAGGAAAGGGGAGCATGGAAGAGGGTGATGGATAAAACCTTACCTATTGGGTACAATGTACACTATTCTGGTGATGGGCACACTAAAAGCCCTGACTTCAGTACTATACAATTCATCCATGTAACAAGAACACTTGTACCCCCTAATATTTTGAAATAAAAATTACTTTAAAAAAAAAAAAAAAAGACAGGTTCTGCCAGTTACTGACCATCTGACCTTGAGAAAACTGTTTAACTCTCTCAGGTTCAGTTTCTCAACCTATAAAATGTGGGGGGATGATATGTACTTTGTGCACATCATTGAAGTTGTGAATATTCTAAAACCTAAAACTTAAGTTTTATTTCATATTTTGAACCACTGATCTGGCAATATAATTTGTGGCATTCATCCCGAGGAAATAATTTTTGAAAATAAAGAAAGCTATGTACATTGAACAACAGGAAATCACTGAACTGTCCTGCATTTTGCTTTATCTTATTTATTTACAAAAGGCATATACAAGTGAATGTTGGTTATCAGTAAAGATTATGTCATGAAGACTATATTTCTCTGAGAAAATGTTTATGATAAAATATGTAAGAAAAAAGGCAAAGGACTTTATTATATTACAGGTATAATAATGTGAAAATTATGGTGTATTTGAACAAAAATCATGGAGAAATGCAAAAAACAATTATCAGAGGTGTTAAGATCATAGCAACGTCTGCTATAAAACTTATAATAAATAAAAACTAAATGTTCAAAATACATTTTGAAAATTATAAACTGTTCTATGCTAGTAAGGTATTAACGGAAATTAGCTACACTGAATTCCAGTAAATAGGAAGACAACATTACACGATCATCCCTTTCACAATAACCCTCTGTATTTGTGTCTATATCAGACCTAATTATTCTATTATTTATTTAACAAAGATGAGTCTTCTCGGCCTTGTAAGCAAGAAAGAGAAACAACTTCCTTAAACTAGAAAAACGTCTACGTTTGAACTGTTAACAGGCCTGTTCAGCCAGGAACAAACACATACCAAAGCCGTGGCTCAAGCAGTCCCCTGCCTGGGATCCCTGCTAGTCTGGTGGAGGAATGCACACTATACATCAGACATTCCTGGCCGAGAAAGACCTTTCTTCTAAAGTGAGTTCATCATGGAGCTCAGATTACTGATGTCCAGGCTTGATTTCTTTATAGTCTCCCAAGATTTTGGAGCCTTTGTTTTTCTTGACGTCTCGTTTGGACTGCCGGGAAATTCAGGCTGCCTTGCTTGCCTGACAACTGGACCACTTTTGCCTTGACCTCTTACAACTCTATCCTTTCTCACAACTCCCTGGCTCCCCAAACTACAAGTACACCTAAGACACATGGGTCAAAACTACCTGGGAACCATATAGCTAATGGTGATTTGGAATATGAACCCAACCTTTATTCTCTCCTAGGTCTGACTTCCCATGGCCTCTGCAGAGAAAATATCAGAGAAACAAAGGTCTGAATTGCATAAAGTGCAATACAATGAGAAATAGCTCTCTAATGCCTGGAAGAGACACCAGTGAGCCCCTGTGGCCATCCAAATGCTTCAAGTAAGAGTTTATTAGCTGACATGCCTACAAGACATGCAAACCACAGCAGGGAAGAGGATGATGCTCCTGTGATCCTAGTAGTTAGACCTCAAGAAGCTCCTGCCTGGTTGCATTGCCTTTTAAAACACTGCTTTAGTTTTCTATGGCTGTATGACAAATTATCATAATAATGTCTATCTCACAGTTTCTGTGGGTAAGGAGTCTAGGTCTGTGCTCAGGCAGCTCTCCTGAGCAATACTTTCTACCAACACACTCCTCAGTATTCCCACTACACCGGCATTAGTTCTTTCAAAAATGAGACCCAGGCACTGTCCTCGAAATTTATGCACAGCTTTCTTTTTCCAATCCTGCGTAGTATGGAATGACCCAAAACAAATGTGTTAGTTCTCCAAATGAACTTTCTAAACTAATGAGTTCCACGGGCCGATTATTAAAAAATGAGTCTACAGCCTAGACACAGATGAGCAAGTGTTCTTAGGATCTTATTGAAATTTGTGATGAGTCCTCCAGGACACAATTTTAGTGTTTTTAAATACATTATACAGAGCTGAGCTGATTTTTAACTCTATTTCTGTCAAAAAAAATCAATCAAGAAATAGTTTTTATGAACCTATTAGTTAAATCCTCAGCATTGTACTAGGTGATTAGAAAGAAAAATGGACCATGTGGACATGCACACACACACAAGCATATAACACTGATGAAATGATTACAAAATAAAAGATGAAAAATAAATATTGAGGCCCTACAGAGGTGCAAAAAGTGATTTTGCAGCCTCACAACCACTCTAAAAGTTCTGACTGGTTTTTTCCTCTTAATAGGTTGAGGTTCAGAGGTCTCAACAGTTAGCAAAATGGGCAGAATCAAGATATCTGATGCCGAGGGAGGGAGGGAGGGAGGGAAGGAAGGAAGGAAGGAAGGAAGGAAGGGGCGAGCAGAATGCTAGGTTCCTCTTTGGATTCTTATTCAACTGAGGTCTGGCCTTTAATATTTTTTAGGATGTCAAGTGAAGAACTGAACTAAAATGATAGCCATTATATGGCCCAAATGCTAAAATGTATACATACTAAGAAATCTCTGTAGGTGAAAATTTCTAGCAGGCAAGCTGGGATGAGACCATTTTTCCTGCCACAGATGTTTCTCAGCAACAAAGACTTCAATGTTAATCAACTTGTTCCAAACTCATAACTTGACTTCAGGTCTAGTGTTATTCATTCATTTACTTTTAGAGAAAATAATGCTCAAATATTCCAGATTTAGCCAGTGGAAACCTCTTCAAATTAGCCCCTGTATCATTGAGGGTTTTTTGTTTTGTTTTGTTTTGTTTAGTTTCTGGTTTATTTTTATATTTTCTCTATTGTTTCCCTTTTTAAAGATTTCACAGATTTCAGTTCTTACATTTATTAATTCCTCTCTTGTACTATGTCAGGTTTAATTTGGTCTTCATCTCCTAGCTTCCTAAGATTCAAGCTTAATCACTTGTAGATATTTATTCTTTTTCAACATAAGCATTTAAAACTACCTCTCCATCCCTTCGTTAGATGTATTCTACAAATTTTGATGTTTCATTTTCATTTCTGTTCAGTTAAAATTATTTTCCCTGGTGATTTCTTCCTAGATCCATTATTTGGAAGTATGTTACATTCAGTTACAAATTTCAAGAGTATCAAAGATATCTTTGTTATTGGTTTCTAATTTACTTCTGTGGTCACAGAACATACTCTGTACAACTTCAATATTCATAATTTATTGAAAATTGTTCGTAACCCAGTGTGTGGTCCATCTTAAGTGTTGCATGTGCATTTGAAAGGATCATTCTTCCACTCTAATTGACTACTGTGCTTTATAAGAGTCAATTAGTTCAAGTTAGTAGACAGTGCTATTCAAATCTTCTATATTATTACAGTTTCTCTGACAATTATTAAACCAAATATTAATGTTTTAAAATCTCCAGTCATAATTACGGGTTTACCCATTTCTCCTTTCAGTAATGGTAAATTTTTCTTTATATATTTTGAAACTCTATTATGCATAGACATTTAGAATTACATTTTGCTGATAAATAAACCTCTTTACCATTATAAAATTGTCCTCTTTATTCCTGGAACTATTCCTCGTTCTGAAGACTACTTTTTTTTTTTTTTTGATATTACACAGCCACTCTAGCTTTCATGCAATTACTCTTTATATTAAGTATGACAACCTAAAGGAAGAAGCTGAGGCACAAAACATAATTTTAATGAGTTTACTTGAGCCAAAGTTGAGGACAGCTGCCTGGGGAACACTTCCAACTCGCATTAGGAAGTGCTCTGCTTGGCCTTTGTTAAAAGAGGTGTTTAAAGGCAAAAGGGAACAAGGAGCGGACTGATACAAAGTTGTTTGACAGGAATTCTCGCTGCTTTATAGAAATAACATTGATTTGTGATTGGCTAGACATTGTTGAATTGTACGATTTATGGTGTCCAACATATGGCATCAGTAGGTTAATTTTATAGCTAGTTGGCATCAGTCACTCTAGAGCTCACATATCAACTGGCTTCAAGAGGTAATTATTTAGCTCAAGGGCAAAGTGACATGTGACTGCTGTCACATTTCAATGCCTGTCTTGGTCTGATAATTTAAAGGGGATCTTATTCCTCAGATAAGTTTCTTTTCTTCCTCAAATTTTTTTTAGTTTTTTTCTTTAAGCCTATCTGTGTCTTTTTTATTTAGAATGTGTTTCTTGTAAACTGAACATAACTGGATCTTCTTTTTTTAAAATCTAGTTTTACAATCTCTACTTTTTAATTGTGTGTTTAGATCATTTAATTATCACCACTGTAATGCATGAATCTACCATCTTGGATTCTTTTTAATTTTCTGTGCATATTATCTGTCCTTGTTCCTTTATTCCCTTTCTTATTTTGGAATTATATTTTTGTATTTCATTCTAGCTCCACTTTTGGCTCACTAGCTACACACTCTTGTTTTATTTTGTTACTGATTGCTCTGTGGTTAAACTATACATCTTTAATGACTGTCTCCGTACAAGCAATATCATACCCTTTCGCGAATAACGTAAGAACCTTAAAACAGTATGTTTCCATTCCCCCCTTCAGTCCTTTGAGATATTGTGGTCATGTATTTCAGTTCTACATATAGTATAAACTCACGTTATTTTTTCTTTGAATGATTATCTTTCAAAGAAATTTATAATTATTAAAAGTCTTTTATATTTACTTTTTCCAGCAACTTTCATTCCCTTGTAGATCCATTTTGTTTAGATCAAGTAGGATTTGCTTCATGAATCTGGGTGTACCTGAGTTAGGTGCATAAATATTTTAAATTGTTATGTCTTCTTGTTGATGAAAAGCTGGGTGAGGGATGTCCATGGAATAACACTTACAGCAGTAGCAAGTAAACATAAAAAATGCTTCCTCCCCCTTCACCCCAATGTCTAGATTCCCACTGGACTTAACAGTTTTGCAGAGTTCAAACCAAAGCAGAGTACAGAACAGTGGATTTGGAGCTGATAGAGTAATGTAATCCAAGTTATATTCTCAGGTTTTGAACCATGGCCCTCTCAGATAAGCAGTGTATGAAAGTGCTAGTTTTCAACATCCTTACCAACTTTACCAAAACCCTTAGAATTGTCACATTTTAAAATTTGTGCCACTATACATATGAAATGACTGTTTTACTTTGCATTCCCAAGTAAAATTTGAGGCTGAGCATCTTTTATTTATTAGCCATTGTGTTTCCTTTCTGTCAATGGAATGTTTACATGTTTTACACATTTTTCTTTTGAGTTGTTTGTCTTTTTCTTATTGATTTGTGTGAGTTTTTATTTAATGAATTCTGGATATTAATCCTCTATTTTATGCATTGCAAATATTCTCCCTGTCTTAAGCTTGCCTTTTGATGTTGTTTCCTACATTTTTAGATAAACAGAAAGTTTTTGTTCTTAATTTATTGAAGTCAAACTTCTGAATATTTTCCTTTATGGTTTGGGCTTTCCATGTCATTAAAATAAATTCTTCCCAGTTCTGACATAATAGTCATCCATATTTTCTTCCAAATGTTTAAAAAGCTCTTTAATCTATTCAGAATGTATTTAACTTTGTGCTCACCTTTTGCTTCCCTTTTTATGTACCCTGCACACAAGTACACTGCAAAACCACATCCCCTTACCTAAATCCCAATGTTTTTATAGTTCAGCTTAGTTACCAATTCCTTTATGAAGCCTTCTCTGACTACTTCAGGCCTCAGTGACTTTCCATCCTTAGCGTCCTCAAACATATATCCCTATGCATGGTAAGCATAAATTATATATAAATTAATATATAAATATTAAATATAATATTTATATATAAATATATTAAAATATAAATTATATATCATCAGCATCCAGGCAGGTAATCTTAATGAGTAAAGAAGGCCAGAATCAAGACTATGGGAAGCATAGGAAATGGAATAACACATCTCATCTCTGCATCTATGGTAAATGAACTCTAGCCAATTATTTCTATGTGATACATAGGCCCAGCATTGCCAGATCTACCATTTGTTTTCAAAAGAACCTAGGAATCCAAAATTTTTATGTGAAATATTCTGATATTTAAATATCACCAACCCATTTAAAAGTGTTTTTAAAGCATCATGTTGGGGAAGGGGAAAGTATCTCCTGGTCAGATTCAGTCATTCCATATCCAATGTCTAACCTTTGGTTTAATCATTTCTGATCTGTTAATTATTTGCCTCTTCAATTAAATCATAAAACCCCTGAGTATAGGAACACTCACTTTGTTACCCTCACAGATGAGCCTGTGGTAAATGCTCTGTAAACCCTTGGTTAACTGTTGATTGACAAGAGACACCATATTTGTACCCCAGGCCATAATCCTCTCCAATCATGCTGAAGACTAGATTGAATTCCACGATGAAACACTATGACCTAGAAGTGCTCACATTGTGGGCATTTGTCATTCCAGTGAGACCCACATCCATGGAAGATACATTCTCCCAAAGCTAGGTCATCCCTGCTAGGAATGAGAAGCCAGGACACGTCCTGGAATCTCTGCCAGGCCAGGACACATTCAAATCTAAGAGCTTTTAAGGGCCAATGGTCTGTGTTGTCCAAACAAGTAGATGCTCACTTCTTCTAGAGGCGAAGAGGAGTAGAAAGGAGTAGAGAAGACCTCTAATTTCTTTGTCTTTTAGGAGAATAAAGTTCTGACTCAGGATAGTCGTAATATGGCCACCATTGTTTGTTTATAGTCGTGGGTCCTTTCCTTCAGAGTCACCAACCCCACACAGACAAATTCACATACAGCCTAAGGAATGATCCGAAGGTCCGTTTCTATGGTAAAAGCAGGCTTGGGCCAGGAACCAAATGGTCAGATTCAAAGCTAGAATTTATCCCTGAGGTGCCCTGGCTGAAGCGCTTAACCTCTCTGACCCTCTGTCTCCTTGTCTGTAGAGAAAGAGCAATTAGATAAATCTCCTCTCCCGGGAGAAGCATCATGGGTAGTAAAGGGGACAGACTTTCAAGCTGGGCAGGAATATGAACCTACTAGCTGAGTGACTCAGAGAAAGTTCCTTAACTAATCTCTCTGAGACTGAATTTCCACATCTACGAAATGAGGATAAATAGTAGAATTTGGCCCACTAGGTTGTTCTGAAGATCAAGTGACATTATAACTGTAAAGCTCACTACAAATGGTGAGATCATGGATGTGAGAGAAACTGGTAGACTATAAGGTGTCATTATTATAGGCTCTTTTGCTTGGTCCTCCAGAGCTGTCCCCACCCCATACAATGTCTTATTGTTTCTTGTTTTTGTTGTTCCTTCCCAAAATTTCCAGGTCACATGAAAGAAGATTTCTCAGTGGGATCTATTTCTATTGAAAGCTAGTGTGTGCCCCTCTCCAAGGCTACACAACTTTCCCCCTCTGTTCCTCATGGTCACCTGGAAATAGGCCCCAGCAAAAGTCAATCTATGGGAACAAAAGACTCCTTCAAGATCTCGCACACAAAACATCCTAAAAGCTACAAAGAAGCCATTTCTGAACAAGTGTCTGTTGCAGGGTCTCTGAACATACCTCTCTGTGCTGCTCCGTGTCTCTGTGAATACAGGTCTCTGTGCCAACTTCTGCATATCTCTCTGTAACTTGGGTTTCGTCTCTACATGGGAGTACCTGTGTGGGTGTCTTTCTGTGTATAACCATGTCTCTCCTTGAAACTGTGTGTGCCTGTGTGCATGTATCTCTGTCTCTATGTTGTGGATGTATGTCTGTACCTGTACATATCTGTGTGTGTGCATTTTTCTATGAAGTTCTAGGATTGTGTCTCTGTGCCTAGATGTATGCCTGTGCCAGGAGCCATAGTCTATAACTGCTTGTGTGTGAGAGAGATAGGCTTGTATATATCTGTGTTCTTCTCTGTTGTGTCCATCAGTAAAACTTCTCTTTTGTATCCCATACCATGTGCACGTGCATTTGTGTGATAAAAGACAAAATGAGTAATTCCAACATGGTCCATTGGTGACCCTAAGTTATTTTATTCTGTGTTGTTGTCAAACCAATCCTTGGAAACACAGGCCATTAGTTCTCTAAGCTGTCTATAGAGGTTCTGGGGAGCTTTTAAAGAAACACTGATGCCCAAACTCCACTTCCAGATATTAGAATTGCCATTTATTGCTTTGCAGTGGAGTCCAGAATGGGAGCTTTATAAAGCACCCCAGGTGACTCTAAGGCACAGCCAAGGTTGAGAACAACTGCATCAGGGTCTCTGTCATTCTCCCTGGAAAGCTGCAAACTGCCTTCCTTGCTTTTGACATCAATAACATTGGTAGGGGAGTGAGGGAGTTTTGAATAAATTAGCTGGTAGGAAAAGGACAGATCCCCCCTCCACACACACTTTCTTGCTAGGAGGGAGGTGCCCCACCCGAGTGAACCCAGCAAGTCAACACTCTCCAAATTACCTGTGAGAACAACTAAGGAAAATCTCTCCTCCAGGCCCACGTCCTCCTTTCACCCCAGCAGACATTCATTTTCTTTCACATATATGTCTGTCTAATTAAAAAGATGTAGTGCTCCCTTAATTTCCATATAAACTCATCACATTTACTGCAAGTGTTTGGCAAACCAAAGGAGGATTTATTAGTATAATAAACCAAGTGCTTCATAAAAATTTAAATACATTTTTGAGCATTCTTTACCAAGAATAAAATGTTAAAAGAAAAGAGGTCCAGAATGAAACAACATCTCTCATGGGTGAGAGTGGAGATCTAAAGATAGAAATGAGAGAATCCAAGAAGACGGAGGAAAAGAAATCAAACCTCAGATGCTCAGACCCTGGGAAGAAGGGCACCCTAGCCCATAAGATGCTTTTGTACATATTTTAAAAAGACTCCCCTTCCCCAGGATTCAGCCCCACCTACCTTCAGAGAGGGGTACCTCCTGGGTTAACATCCTGCATAGAAAGGATGGGAGCCCCATTGAGAAGGTTTTATAGAGGGACAGGCTATTATTTTCTCACTGGGAATTCCTGCTTCTACAGGAGTACCTGAGAATTGGAGGACCTTCTACCCATGAAGATTCGTTCAGGTGAGTAGACACTCATTTAGGCAAGAAAAATTCACAGGTTTCAGGTGGACATGAATTTTAGGGAGACATTATTCAACCCAGTACAATATTTTAGGGGCTTCTTTTTTCGGTTAAGACAAAGATCAAGTATCTATTGTCAGTGGGTAAGTATAGTAAGAAAGTAGTCTAGACAAAGTAAGTAGTTTAGGAGTGTTAAGTAGGCTGGGAAGATAAGTACATATGCAGGTGGATAGACATGTAGGATATCTAAGTAGAAAAGTCAGGTAGGTAGATAAAATTTACCAGTTGACCTGTTAGCATTTTCCCAAACTCCCAGACCACAACATCCTGACAAAAACATAAAAACCAGAAGGGACAACAACGGGACATGAGGTTTGGGAATCTGAGCACAGGTTGAGTTATTAGAAGGCAGAAGGACTATATGCGCACTAACAGTCTACAATTGAGAGCATTTAAAATAGCATGCCCTTACCACTGGGTGCATTCCTGTTCTGCATCCTCAGCATCCTTAATTACTCATCACTGCATGAATCTTCGATCCCTCATAGATTTCCTTAGCCCCCAGGGAACCTGAAATCCAGCTCTAGGAGCCCTTTTGCCAGTGGAGCAGCCCAGCTGCTTGGGAACAGAGCTCGACAGCAAAGAAAAGGGCAGACCTCTATCAACTCAAACAAGTTCCTTAAAGGCTGTCAGAGAACTCATTTTTACTACTAAAATCCTATTTAAGATGCTCCCAGGAAGCTCAACAGTTTAACTCAACAGTAATGACCTTTGTACAGTGAATAACAGTCCTAATTTATTAACTATACATGAACAGTATATGACTTATTTTTTCGTAAACACAAGCCCACCTCAGGTGCCACTGAGGAACACGGGGACATATTCATAGAAGTCCCTGTCTTGCTTGCCCAAATCAAGAGCAGGAAAAAGTAACTCAAAGCAGGCCAAGATTAGTTTTGCCATCAATAAAAAGTTATCAGCATGCTCAGATGCTGTTTAAAACATTCCAGCACAGGACTTTGCTTCCCTTGAGCTACTCATAGTCTCAAGAGCAGACACTGGAGAAAGAAAATATGATGAAAAGTGATATTGGAAATAAAATCTGTATCAATTAGGATGTGCTCAACAGCTAGTCAATTCTCAAAAAGTTATTAACAAAAAATTAACAAAGGCTTAAATAATAAAGACATTCATTGTTTATTTAGCAAGGGGTTTGAAAACAAGCAATTCTGTGCAATAGCTCAGTAACATCTTAAAAAATCTAAGTTCTTTGTGTCCTTCTGTTCTGCCATTCTCAGAGTATTGGCTTTTTTTTTTTTTTTTTTTTGAGACAGAGTCTCACTCTCTTGCCTGGGGCGAGTGCCGTGGCGTCAGCCTAGCTCACAGCAACCTCAAACTCCTGGGCTCAAGCAATCCTACTGTCTCAGCCTCCCGAGTAGCTGGGACTACAGGCATGCGCCACCATGCCCGGCTAATTTTTTTCTATATATATTAGCTGTCCAATTAATTTCTTTCTATTTTCGGTAGAGACGGGGGTCTCGCTCTTGCTCAGGCTGGTCTCGAACTCCCAAGCTCAGAACGATCCGCCCGCCTCGGCCTCCCAGAGTGCTAGGATTACAGGCGTGAGCCAGAGTATTGGCTTTTTATTCTTAGGTTTGTGCCGTCACCGCCACGAGAGGGCAACCAGAACTGCAAGCACTTTCAAGACAGCAGGAAAGACTGCCTCCTAATGAGAAATGTAACTAGAACCACTGATGAACCTAAGCAAATGTCTCCAGCCTTAAGGTCAAGTAAAGGATAATTCCTCCACAGCTGTAAACTATTAGTGAGCTTTCCCAAATTTTACCCAGAAAATTCTACCTCCCCCCCCAACCCCAGTAGAGCTCTTCCTTTGCCTCATTGGCCACTGGAGCACTGACCACCTTAGCTCCAAGGGGAGCTGGAAAATGAATGTCTGGCAGAAGACAACAAAGTTTTACTGTCAATCCACTCCCCATTCCCAAACAAAAGCCATGACATGTCAGCAAAGGGGAACAGACACAAAGACCTACAGGTGTAGCAACTGACAACGTCTCCCCAGGATGGCAAACCTTGTCTGTCCCTTAATCCAGTCAGACAAAAAAAATTTTCTGACAGAGCCACAAAAGTGAAATTTTTAATATTAGATTACGGCCAAGATTTTTTCCTCAACATGTGACAACTGTTTCCCCTTAATAATTTGAAACCTACAGCATGAAAATAGGCCACTAATCCAGCCCTTTCCAAGTGGGTTCCCCAGAAGACTGGTCTGGCAAGGTGGGGGGAGGGGGATTCACATTTTTATTTAAATTTGAGAACTCTCATTGAACATTACAACACTAAAAGCTATCGTAAGTAACACAGTAAATAAACATTGTTTAACCCAATATTGTCCAAACAACCACCATGACAAAAATATATACACTGTTTTATGTAACACCCACTAATAGCCCACAGAATACACTTCGGTAAAGGTTAGCAAGTCATTTTTCTTATCTCCATTATGCTGGGAGATGGACGAGATTCTGGTTCTTTACTCATTACTTATTTTCTAAGGAGAGATCTGATTATACCACTGATAGCTCAGCTCGCTGGGAACTTACCGAAGTAGTTTTTTTCTTTTATCCTTCTCAGAATCCCAGGTTTCAGCACCAAAGATGTCAGCATGAGAGTATGCCCTCGGTCTTGGTGTGCTCTTGGCCAAAGAATGACCAGACACATCAAAGTGTCAAGTCCAGACAATTATCCCAGTCCTCTGACTCCTTTCTTGGCAAAATCACCAGCAAGGCTAATACAATGGATTAACCTCAGGCAGGGAGCAGTTTCACAAGAGCAGCTCTTTATTGTAGAATAAAACGGGTCTGTCTTGCGCATGGAGAGAAACAGACCAACTCACTCACTCACTGACCCACTACTACTTGCTGACTGCTCAGATTGTTTCCTTACTAGCCCAGTCTGGAGAAGGGCTCTTGGGAGATGTAGGATGTTAGCAAATGATCAACAGGTGTCCTCAAAATTCCATCCGTGTATACGAGCTCCCTCTAAGAAAGCCCACCTGGGCGGTGGTAAACCACAAGGCAGATTCAAGCTAATGGCGTATTAATTACCCTTAGGTTACTCTAGGTAACTTTCCAAATCTTATTATGCCTGGCCTGGGGAATTCCTAGATCGATAAAGTATTCCCTCCTTCCCCAGGTGTAGGGATTCCTAGATTGATAAAGTATTCCCTCCTTCCCCAGGTGTAGGGATTCCTAGATTGATAAAGTATTCCCTCCTTCCCCAGGTGTAGCAGGTGCTTGGGATAGGATTAGGAGTGGGACAACAGCAAAATGGATTGCCCACCCTTATCCTTCTTCCCAGGGGTGCAATTGCTCCAAACAGCACCAAAACAAGGAACCCTTGTCCCGAGAAGAGCTGGAGATCCTAACTATCTACCTAACAAGACCAATCAAGGTATGAATCTGGCTGGAGAGAGTGAGCAACCTTAAACCTATCGAATTAACAAGAATAAAGAACTCAACCATGCAGAGGCCAGACGGAAAATAAAGCTCAGCCCCTTGGATTGTAACACAGTAAAAATACTATTACTTCATGAGATTTAGAGAGATTATGAAAAGTGGTGACAACTGATTCAAGCTGAGATTATGTCATGAAAGCGTTCATTTAAGTGATTTTAAACAGGATTCTTGCCCAAATCCTGGCTGCAAAAATGGTTTTCAAGAAGGAGAGGAAGATCACAGAGTTAGAGGAGATGAGAAGTTACATCTTTTCTAGCCTGCCTGCCTCTCCCTCCTCCCTCCTCCCTCCTCGATCTCACCACCCAATGTCCTAGCAAAGGTGTATGAAGCTATGGTTAGGGAGATACACTGTCGGAGTGCTCAGTCATACTGATTCCAACCTGGGTGGCCTGGCATGCCAATGAACAGAAACTATGCTCTTTTCTAAATATTCTAATTCTACTTTTCAAAGTAAGTTTTCCACTGCTGTCACTGCTGACATAGGGAGAGAGACCAAAATCATGGTCGATCCATGGGTAGACATTAGGCTCGGAAGTGATTATCACAGAACTTCCAAGTACCTGAGAGTTTTCTCAATGCAAGCCCCACAGAAATCCCCTCACACTGCAATGATTCTGTGGGAGGCACACTTTGATGTTCTTTGAACAGAAACAACTCCATGCACACACAGGTACCAGAATGCTTTGCCAAGTCTGGTAAGTTTTTCCAACAAATAACAAACTCTGACCCCTGTCAGTCAAAAGGGCCTCCATGTCTGGGTCTAGCCACATGTTTCTGTAGATCTGAACAGCAAGGTAGGCTAGAGGGTCACAAGCTACAAAGACCATCCTCAGTTGTGTGCACTTTCTAGGACTGCTACATTCTGTACTAAGCATCAGAGCAGCTAAAGTGGGAATTTAAACATCTTCAAAACTGTCATCCGAGATGTGATACTACTCCTGCTGTATCATAGAACACTGAGCAAGAAATCTCTTGACGTGCTTTTTAGTTCTCCTCATCAATCCGGCATCACCTCATTTCATCTTCTCAACATCTTTCTTTGCTGTCAACACTTCTACTGATTAACCCTTACAACTGAGGAGCTCCAAGTTTATCTTTAACTTATTTTCTTTCCCTGCAAAAGACTCTCCATGAGAGCAACAGCCTTGCTCTCGGCTATCACAGCACCCACTCAACAGACAGTGCACACTCAGCATCTATCTGTTAACTAAGCTAGCAAAAGACAATGTCAAGTGATTTTCAAACATTGTTGAATTAACAACTTCAAGGTCCATTTCAAAAGCTCAGGGTGGGGTGGACTAACTGACTTGCTCAAGAATATTAACTTGCTAAATGGCTGCAGAGCTTGAACTGAAGTCAGGATTTAACCCTTTCGTTATTTGGCTACAGAGCCAAATACTCTTTCCTCCAAACCACAGTGCTTTGGCTGCTGGACTACTGAGCTGTATTTCCTTCACTCTTTCCCATCTCCAGCCATACATCTACCAACTAACATCATCAGAGATATTTGTGCTCTGTACTCACCACCCTTCCTCAGTGGTTACTCTTTCCTCACACAAACCACCAGGCTCTCACAGCAAATGTAAAAA
Organism: Indri indri; assembly: GCA_004363605.1. Taxonomy (NCBI): domain Eukaryota; kingdom Metazoa; phylum Chordata; class Mammalia; order Primates; family Indriidae; genus Indri; species Indri indri. The sequence continues at coordinate 15,069 of RJWJ010009358.1, forward strand.
TCACAAAATAGAAATATACTCACCATGGTAGAGCCACATCTTCCAGTCTTGGTGTCAACCTCAGAGCAGTTCCCGGCACATGGGTTGTGTTCAACAAGGACTGATGAATATTCTTATAGTTAACAGTGATGGCAACCTCCCCATAGCACTGTTAGCAGGAGATACGCATCATAACAGCATTGCTTACATCTCAGAGCCCTGTGATGGCAGGTGGGCAGGACGCGTCCTAAGAACAGGGAAGAAACCTGAGTTCAAAGACCACATCTCAAGACAGAACCTATGACAAACTCAGCTTCCATCTAAAGTTTCTACATAGTGAGCTGTCACTCATCCTCTAAGATCAACACAGATTTACCTCCTCTGTGACAAAACCCTGGGAAATGTGAGTCCCAATCTGCTCTGTGTTCTTACCACTTTTTTACATATGCTCTGCAACATTTTTCACAAAGTAATGGTCTTTGGTTAATAAGACAGTCATATTAGACTGAGAAGGCCCGGTGAACAGCTTCCCTAACTTTGTCATCTAAGTCTCCCCAATACCCAGCACACAGCGTGGGTGCACAGAAGTATGATAAAATATTGTTGACATTTTATTTCTGTTACACCATGCCAACACGTAAAAAAACAGAATAAAATATTCATAAGATTATATTACTCTTTCCCAGATGTACATGCTTGTTAAAAGGATAGCTGCAAATGAATCTCACAAGCATAATGTTGTACAAAAGAGGCCAGATCCAAAATAGTACATATTTACATGAAGTTCAAAAACAGGAAAAATTAACTGATGATGTCAGAACTGCTGTTGTCATGGTTTGTCTTAATGCAACTTATGCCTGGGCACCAAAGAGATTCAGAAAAAGTAAACTGTTATTTTTAAATGTTCACAAATTTCATTATAAGATAATGATCAGCACAACTAAAAGTGCCATTTCTCTGGTGATGTTTCTGGCAATTACATGACAGTGAAAAACACCATGAAAGGTACCCTTCCTAGGTGTCAATGTTCTCATTATCTGGTGAACATTTTTAAAATGGTCCTTAGCTATTGCATCCAAGACGTTTTTTCAGGAAGTTAAAGTTTCCACAATCAGCTTAAATTATAATAGTTCTGATTTAAAAGACGCAGAGTTTTCTCAAAATCTAAAACCGCCCCTGAAAATGTCAAAGACTGCTGACTTCCATGCGCTCTGTGCACAGTCAAAGCCCGCCGCACCCACTCTCCCCAGTTTCAGCCTCCTGTAATCCAACAATCCCTTTTCTCCTCCCATAAATTGGGAGGGGGCTAAGTCTTTATCTGTACTCTTCATTAGAGGTCAGGCAATGGGGAGACCAGGGGATGATTGTCACTGGGCTGTCTTATCTTCCTAAGACTGATCACGACAGTGGCTCATCCACAGGTGGCAGAGTGCCAGGTCTGGCCACACTCCCCAGTGCTGTGAAAAGCTGTTGCAGAGCTCTCCCCCATAACTTACATCCGGTCAGTGCCCCGGAACAGGGAGCACTCTCGGGACACTGACTGTTCATTGACATTCTCCTCCTCTCTTGGGGAAGAAGGGATAAGGGGTGGGGTTCTCCATCTAATTACCCTACGTATACAAACTTTTTGGTCTAACTTGAGTCCACCAGAAGGTCTAGCAAGTAAAGAGAAAGTTCCTGGGAGGAATGTCAGCCTGCCAAAATTTAACTCTTTCATCTCCCATTTGGGAGCGAGAGGAGCGGAGACGGGGTCCTGGACCCGAGGTGGCTGCCCGGGGCTCTCCTCTGGCGGGCTCGTGGGGCAGGCGCTCAGGGCCCGGACTTCATCCACGTCCGGCCGCTGTGGGGCGAGCGGGGGCGGCGCCGATAGGTGGCAGCAGCTTGCGCGGAGCGAGGCGCCACCACGCGGGCTCGACCGGAGTCTCGGACACCAGGGTGCGGCTGCCAGCGGAGCCCCGCGCTGGGCGGGAGCTGCGGGGGGTCTCGGGCTGCGCGCCCCGCTCTCCTCACCGCTCTGCGCCGCTGCGGGCTGCGGACAGACTGGGTGCGCCGCCGCCGCCGCCGCCAGGACCCTGCAGGCTCCTCGAAGCCGCCCCACTCTGGGATCCCAAAGCTTGCACAACTTCGTGGGGTGGAAGCTTCCTGTTCTCTCAGTGCATTGGCATGGTGACCAGACCCAGAGCATTGTCCTAGCTTGGGCGGAAAATAATGTTATCGAGTGACACGCGTGTGCTCCCTTTCCTGACTGCCTAAAGCACTCCTCTCTCATTGCACGCCCTGTCTTATTTAAAAGAGCACTTCTCCTTGGCCATCCTCCACATGTTTGTGGGCATATATTTTGGCTTCCTCAAAACACTGCAAACTTCTTGAAGACGGAAAGATGAAATGGGAACCCCCATGAGGCAAGTAAGACACTGTTTTGAGTTTTGCTCACCACAAATGTGCCTGACACCAAGTATGGCACGTAATATCACTTGGAGAAGTACCCATCGATATTGATCTTGTCTTTGCCTGCAGGTCTAGCCCAGAGCTGATGATACGTGCCTTGTAATATCTTGGAATAAAAGTAAATGAAGTTAACCATCTTCGATTCTAGTTACTGGATACCCTGCCACTAGTTTGCAGAGGACCCTTTATCAAAGCACCGCTCAGCAAACTGAGCTTTAAAATGAAGGGATGGTTAGATGACAAAGTCTCCTCCAGTACTTAAAATTCTGAATTGTATGATCATAGTATCAGCCCGGCACCTCTGCTGCTACTTAAAATGTTCAGATGAAGATCTGAATTTTAAATTGGGTGAATTTTCAAATATGTTTTAAATTACTAAGTTTTTCTTAAAAAGCCAAACTTTTTTACAGCTTCATTAAGGAATAATGAACACATAAAAATTATATATATTTATGATGTACAAAGTGATGTTTTGATATATGTATACACTGTGAAATGATTAAACCAAACTAATTAACACGTGCATTACCTCACATACTTATTTTTTGTGGTGAGAATGTTTAAGATTTATTCCCTTAGCAATTTTCAAGTATACAATACATTATTATTAACTATAGTCACCATGCTGTACAATAGATATCCAGACTTTATTCATCCTGTCTAACTGAAACTTTGTACCCTTTGACCAACATCTCCTCATTCCTCCCTTGCCCCTGGGAACCATCATTCTACTCTCTGCTTCTATGAGTTTGCTTTTTTAAATTTTACGTATAAGTGAGATCATGCAGTATTTGCCTGTCTTACTCCCTTTTGTGTTGTTATAACAGAATGCCACAGACTGAGTAATTTATAAAGAAATTTATTTGGTTCATGGTACTTTGACCTCACAGGACCTGAAACTCTGTTTCAGGACCTCTAACTCTGTTAGAGGGAGCTTCTGAGAGTTTGTGCAATAGCTCTGCCCCCAGGAGGCAGCTTGCACTCGGTCCCAAATACTCCCCAAAACCTAAGAACCTGCAGCAGGGCACCACTTTAGAGCCCCACCCCCAACAGACTGTGTACTGTCTTGGAGGCTGACAGTGCCAGGGCTGAGGCAGAGTCAAAGTGTGGGCTGCTGCTGCCAGAGCTGCGGTGCGAGTGAGGTGTGGACTACCATCCCTGAGGCTGAGACACAAGCACAGCGCAAGTTCCCCACCTGCTGGCCTAAGTTGCCTCCACTGAAGGCAGCCTGACCTCCCCAGTGGCAGGGCTGCAGTCCAGCCACTGCTTCCCCCCACTAAAGCATTCCTCCAGGGGCCTGGGGATTGCCCTGCCCCTGCTTACCACTACTGACACCTGCATACACTGTTACGGGGTACTGAGGACAAGCCCACCTGGCCTGGTGTCACCCCTAACCCTGTGCCAGAGCACAGAGTCTGGGGTCCAGAGGATTGTCCAGCCTAGTCTACCACCATTAGCCCCTGAGCACTCCTCTCACAGGTCTCAGGTTGAGCCAACTCACCCTGCTACTGTGACCACAGCTGGCAGCTGAGCCCATGACAGCCAACACCAATACCTCATGCACAACTTGGGACCCAGAAGTCATCCCATCACTGCCACCACCATCACCCACACCATGCCAGCTACCTAGGAGCCTGAGAACCCACCCACCACCTGGCCCAACATTGCCCTTACTAGCATCTGAGTAAGCCACCTGAAAGCCCAAGAATAGGACCACCTGGATCCACTAACACTGGTGCTGGCAAATGCTGCCCTGGGTATGACGGGGATTCTGTTACAGGTGACTTGATGCCTTTCTCTGGCTGTTTTTAGAATACGCTCTATCTTTGACTTTAGATAATTTGACTGTATTGTGCCATGGAGAAGACTTTTTTGCATTGTTTCTCTTTGGGGATCTTTGACTGCCCTGTATCTGGATATCTAAATCTCTTCCTGGACTTGGGAAGTTTTCATTTATTATTTCATTAAATAGGTGTTCTAACCCCTTTGTGCTCTCTTCGCCTCCTGGGATACCAATAACTTGAATATTTGGTTGCTTTCTGGTGCTCCATATGTCATGAATCCTTTGCTCATTCTTTTTCATTCCTTTTAGTTTATTTTTGTGTGATTGTGTTATTTCCAAAAGCTTGTCTTCAAGTTCTGAGATTCTTTCTTCTGCCTGATCTGGTCTATTATTAAAACTTTCAAACGTGTTTTGTATTTCACTCAATGGTTCTTCAGTTCCATAATTTCTGTTTGGTTCTTTTTAATATCTGTCTCCTTAGTAAATTTCTGGTTGATATTCTCAATTGTTTTTCTGATTTCTTTGTAGGTTTTTTTGGTATTCTCTTGTATCTTATTGAGATCCTTTAAAATCAATATTTTGATTTTTCCCCCCGGGATTTTGTAAATTTGTTTTTGATTGGGATTTGCTGCTAGAGAATTAACATATTCCTTTGAAGGTATCATATTTCCTTGCTTTATCATATTTCCTGTATCTTTATGTTGATACCCATGCATCTGATGTAACAGCTGCTTCTTCAAATTTTTTGAATTTGCTTTTGTAGGGAAGCACTTTTTCCTGAAAAAAAAAATCTATATTCTATATATCTATATTTCTATATATCTGTCTATGTATATATATAGAGAGAGAAAATATATATATATATTTGTGGATCTGTGTCCACCAAGAGAGAGCACTACCCTGAGCCTCCTGGCCCTCAACATTATGGAATCCCATCTGTGATCCTTTTAGAGGATTGCTAAGTTACTACATTATAAAATGAGATTTGGAAAACATTCACAGTATCCTACATGACAAAAATTGTGTAGGAACACACTAAGCAGCTTGGCATCCATCTCAGGCAAAATTTAAGGGTCTTGAGCTATAGTACCTGATATAGCAAGTCCCAACAATAACATATCTTTCCTCTTTAACATTGTTCTGTCTGAAACTTTTTAAGCTACATGAACATGTGTAACTGGACCTGTTAAAAGAAAGCATGAATTTCATTGCTCTTACCTAGCCACATTTTGGGTTTATTCTTTGATCCAATTATTCACAAAATGCAACATTTCACCTTGTTTACCCAGAGCAGTGGATGACGATTTAGTTTAAATCAATGCCTCATACTCATTTTGGAGTTACTAAGAAGAGACCTGAGAATGACTTGAAGTGTTAGCAGGGAGGGATTTTTGTTTCCTTGTGGAATATTCAGGTGAGGTACATAAAACTGTGAATTAATTATCAGGAAGAAGCATACAACAAGGTACCCCTGCTTACCAAACATGTAAACTTAAGAGAACTACTTTTAATTTGGTGGTAAACAAAACTTTTTTAGGGCACATAATTTATTCTATCATAGTCCTGCTGCAGAGGATTGGTTAGTAAAGAGAGCTTCATCAAAATTAATAGCCTTACTTTGGGACAGAATAGAAATAGAGGGACAAATTGTTTGCCATAAATTTTACCTCTTCAGCTGCCCGTTTATAAAATTGCTATTGTTATATAGTCTCACTTTTCCTTTAATATTAGAAAGTCTGTCAGAGGAAAAACTGCCCATTTTATTCCCAGAAGGAAGCATGTAATAAGAAATAATGATGCCATCATCCACTGGGACAGAGATTTTAGCTTTTTCAAAACACTTTTGTATTTGCTCTCCTATTCGAATCCCATGAGAACTCTGAAACGGTGGGGCAGGTGTGAGTGCCTGTTTTTTTGTAGACAAGGAGACTGAGACCAGAGTGTGAATAATGTGTCCAAAGTCACATGTGAATTAGCAACTGACCCTGGGCTAGACCCATTTCTCCTTAATTCTAAGTTTTTGGGCTAGAAATAAAGTTCTAGCAAGAACTGGAAAAAGTATTTCACTGTTAAGCACCGTCAAGCAAAGCAGCATTTCCTCCTCTTTTCTAGTTAGCCAATCATACACCCTTCTTCCAATCTACTTAATTAGATTCTTTTTCCTCTGAAAACTCTTTTATAATTCATCTTATCCCATTCCAATGTTCCCTGCTTTATATGTTTACAGAATTTAGGTGAAAAGTCTGGTTCTCCTTTACTTATACATTGTCCTGTATCCATTATCTAGATTTGAATATAATAGTAATAGTCATTGCAAAATGTAATAAATACCTCTAAGATAGGAACTAGGAAGGCAATGTGGCCCCGTGGCTAAGAGCATTGGCTTTCAAATTGTCCAACCTAGAAGCAAATCCCATTCTGCCACTGACACATGGACGATCTCTCTGAGCTTCAGTATCTTTATTGTAAAATGATTAAATAATGACTTACCTGTAGTAGATGTCTCATTGTTTTTCACTTGCCCTTCCACCATACAATGCAAATGTTAGTGGGCCATTTGCATTGCATAGTACAAATTATGGGATTTGCAAACCCATGGGATCTGGTTCCTTGGACCTCAGTTTTGGGCAATATGAACCAGGACTGGCCAAAGAGAGCACTTCATCTCCCTGCCTCAGGTAGTTGGTTAAAGGGCAGACATGTGATCTAAACCAAGTCAATCAATGTTCTCCCTTGGAATTTCATGGTAGGGAAGCAAGCAGGCTTGACTGCTGCTATGGCTGCAGGTGGCAATCAGTTCTGCTATCACAGGGAAATATATCCGGGGAGGGGAGTCTGAAGCCCAAACAAAAGGGGACAGGAGGAGGAGAATGTACAAGGACTGGAACTATTTATACCTGATTCACATAGATGACCTGTCCTTCTCAGTACTTTGAGAGGCTGTTGCTACTGCTGCTGCTGCTGTTATTGCTTAAGCTACCTTGAATTGGACTTCCCTTGTTTGTAATTGGAAGAGTCATGACTAATGTACTACCTTGTAGAGGTGTGGTAAGAATTAAATGAGGTGCTATATATATATATACATATAATGCTTAGGACTGTGCCTGGCACATACTAAACACTCAGTACACATTAACTATTATGATGATGGTAATGACCGTCATCATGCAAATGCAAATGAAGCAAATGATGCCATCTATTATTTTTCATTCTGCAAAGCATCCAGTACAGCATTGTACATGTAGTAGACACTGACTAGATGCTGCTTGAATAATTTGCTTCCTCTCTGTAGGACAGTAAGAAGGTTAATGAGTTAAGACTGTAGGAGTGATTTGAATGCTTTAGTTTAAATATATCTATCTGTTGTAACTTCTCATCACCTCAAATTTCATCCCTCCTATTTTCATTTTTTCTTATCATTGTTAACTCCTGAGAACCTCAAATTAGTCTTGGAATGGTGAGAAATAATTCAATTCCTATTTAGTTATTTTGTCTTTAGAGATGTCAGCAGGAAAAAAAAAAACTCTGTAAAATAATTTAAACAGGTTTATTCTGAGCCAAATATGTGTGACCACGGCCTGGAGAGCCATTCCCAAGAAGCCTTGAGCAAGTGGTCTCGCCACCGTTGGGTTATAGTTTGGTTTTATACATTTTAGGGAGACAGGAATTACACATAAAATCATAAATCAATACATGGAAGGTGTACATTGGTTTGGCCTGAAAAGGGAGGACATCTCAAAGCAAGAGATTACAGGTTATAGGTGGGTTCAAAGATTCTTTGATTTGTAATTGATTAAAGAGATGAAGCTTTGTCTAAAGGCTTGGAATGTGTTAAATTAAGATAAGGAACTCTGAGCCACTGGACATATGCCAAGACTGAAGTGGTC
>RJWJ010009358.1:23265-50318 GCA_004363605.1 Indri indri
GTCCGTAGGGCAAGAGGGGGTCCATTCAGTCAGCTGGGGGGCTTAAGATTTTATTTTAGTACACAGAGGAATAAGTAATTTGTTTTTTAACCAGGAGGGTGCAGTGGCTGGATAGTGCTGAAGGCAGATGATAATCATGTGAATTTAAAGTCCTAAGGAGTGTTTTCCCTCAAGAGCTTCCTACATGGACTTACTTGGAAATCAGAATCCCAAGACAGTTCAGGGGTATGTGTGTGGAGGGTGAGAGCTACGAAATAAATCTAAAGGCAGTGGCATATCTCATTCCTGTTTCCCTGGTTAGGAATGATGCACAGATAAGAGAAACTGTTAGAAGACTTTGAAAAAAACTGGCAGAAAGATGTGATTAAAATCATAAAATGTGTAAGTAATTCTTGATCACAATTGCTAATGATCATTAACATCATCTATATCCTTGTTATCAATCATAAGACTGTGATAACTCTTGAACCTTCTAGTATGGGAGTGCATTTGCAGCAAGCATATGGATTTGCATTACATTTTCATTTGCATGACAACATTAGGCTCTACTTCCTGCAACAATGAGCTGAAGCTACGTAATAGCTGCCCCTGCAGTTGGGCATGCATTCTTTTTTTTTTTTTTTTTTTTTTTGTAGGTTTTTTTTTCTTTTTTTCTTTTTAATTTCAGCATATTATGGGGGTACAGATGTTTAGGTTACGTATGTTGCCCTTTCCCCCCCTCCGCCCCGAGTCTGAGTTTCAAGCATGTCCACCTCTCAGATGGTGCGCATTGCACTCTTTGTGTTGGGCATGCATTCTTCACTGTAGGTTTTGCCTCTCTATTGCACTCGGCTTGCCTTATTCTTTTTTTTTTTTTTTTCCTTCACCACCAGTTGAGTTTGCAGCACCTTGGCTCCAATTGTTAGGTCAAAATAACAGCAGGAAGACAGCATTAACCAGATATGAACTCCAATTGACTTTCAAAACCATCAAAGTAAGAACTATGCTAACAGCTTTTTACAAAGTCTTGTTTTTGTTTTTGTTTTTCTATTTAGCCAGTGCTGGGAGAGGGCGGGAACCATAGCAGCATTCAGGTGCCAATAAAATAGGGTTATGAATAGGAAGGAAAAGAACATGAAAAAATAACATACTCAAGTGGTTTATTATTCACTGAGTTACCTGTGGCTTTCTTGCTTGCTTCTTGAATCCCTCTGTCTCATGTCAGCCAGCAAAATGATGGAATGTTTCTGGAAGCAAAAGGTTGAATGATTTTCATCAAGACAGATGCTGGGCAATAATTAAAATTAAGGTTAGTTTTTGTAATAACAAATAAAAATTTAAAATAAGGGGTTTAATTCTCCCTGTTGGAAATAAAGGGAAGAGATTCCCACCACCACCACCCTTTTTTTTTCCTTATAGCACTTACTTTAGAAAACTTGTAATTATAAGTACTTCCCCTCTTTTTAAAATGTATATATATATATATATCCTTTTGAAAACTATATAGGCCTTTCCATCAACTCTGATGACCCAAGAATGTCTGTGAACCATCCCTCTGAAATGTAAGCATCAAGGAGATAGCACCCCAATCTTCCATTTCCTGAGAGGGTATGTGCCTCTCTTAGGCAGCTCCTTGCTCCCAAGTTGCATAACTACCTGCTGCTATAAAGATATGAAAAGTTTGTTTCTCCTCTGGATAAAGCTGATTAAGCTAACAGCAATGGTCACTCCAATTGCCAGGTGAATCTGGGATGAACTGAGCAACAAATGGTGCTGTCAGGTCCTCTTACTTGGTGATTAGTTATTATTTAGGTGGAGAACATGTGTGCAATGGGTTGTATGTTCTTGGATATGTGAAAGGGTGAGATTTCTTTCAGCCTCTTAGTGATTGCCAGTGATGTGCATCACATTATGATTTAATGCTTATTCAATAATAAAATTTTCTTTCTCCGCTACCTTTGCAGAAATTGTTTCTGGGTCGAGAGAAGTTTTTTGTTTTTACTTATATATCCCCAACATTTCCCACAAGCAATCAGTGATTGCCACTTAGAAAAAAATGCATAAGAAATGGAGGAACATGCGTTTTCAGTCAAATTTTTCCTCTATTGATACAGCTGTTGTATGAACCAGAGGGAAGTGTTGATGTTCTCCCAGCATTTCCTCTCCTTGTCTTTTCTTTTGTCTTTTCTTTTGTCTGCGTGTTGAGGAGGGGCTGCCTCTTAGATATTTTTCACATTCCCTGGAAGGTGGCCACACTTTTCAAAGTAGATGATAGCCAGAGAAAAACAGAGGTTACAAACCACAGAAGCTTAAGAGGCACATAAACCCACCTGCTTCCCTGCTCACTCTTGAGAAATTCAGGACCATGGAAAGCTCCCTGGGTGGTAATGCCATGAGACTTAACAGCTTCTTCCGATCTGAGCTTCACGGGGCTTCTTTTTTTTTTTTTTTTCCAGCATATTATAGGGGTACAGATGTTGAGGTTACGTATGTTGCCCTTACCCCCTCTCCCCACCGAGTCCGAGTTTCAAGCATGTCCATCTCTCGGATGGTGCGCATTGCACTCTTTGTGTATGCATATACCTGTCCCCTCCTCCCTCTCCCCCCTGCCCGACATCCAATAGATGTTATTCTTATATGTACACTTATGTGTTGATCAGTTAATACCAATTTGATGGTGAGTACATGTGGTGCTTGTTTTTCCATTCTTGGGATACTTCACTTAGTAGAATGCATTCCAGCTCTATCCAGGAGCATACAAGAGGTGCTATATCACCATTGTTTCTTAAAGCTGAATAGTACTCCATGGCTTCTGTCTTGTTAAGGTTTTCCAAGCTGCACCCTGATCAACTTCAATTCTTTATAAGAAGAAGAATTATCTTATCTGCTCCAAGACCCAGTTACCCAACTCTTTCTTGGATTCAATCATTTCCTGTTCAATTAACTATTTGTTACTTGAAAGCAAAATAGTCTAATCTGCATCCCTGAGTGGCTGCTAGAATTTAAACCCAGATCTGGTGACTTCAATATAGGAACCCTGTGTTCTTATGTGTCAATGGTATGTAAATGATATTAATGATAATTCTTCAGAAAATATTTGCAGTAGACACATTTTTTTGAAGAAATAAATGTACATGTGAGTAACTTTAACTGCTTCATTTTGGTTTGTATCTTTTTTATTTTCAATATTACTATTATTTCATTTAACAGATGATACATCTTAATCATTTAGGAACTTTCTCTTCTTTCCTTCCGTATTCTCCAATGACCAGTCAACACATTTCTTGAATGTTCTAGGACCAGAAGCCCCCTTTTTCCTTAAGGTTTTCTAGAAAGGCAAAATGACCCACAATAGGCCAAGAAGACAGTTGCCCTGGCTCCTCTCTGCTGCCTTGCACAGAAGGAGGGGGTCTCCCCACCAGTGAGTTTCGCAGCTGCAGCAATTCCACAAATGGGACCTGTAACGCTGGCTCTTTTCTGCTTTAAAAAATCATTTCACTCTGGGAATTAAAACCACAGATCCTAGCTCACTGACAAACATCTGCTGTTCATTGATAGCACCATCTGGTCTTTCATCTCCTCGTTCTGTTGTAGCAGCTTCATGTAGCTGCCTGCCCAAAATTAATTATTCTATAACAATTTGTTTCTGAAAGCTCTGGCCAAATAAGGTAACTTTGCTGAAAGCTACTAATTTGATGCTTTCCCAGTGCTTGAATGGGCATTTCTGCGCCTTCATCTGGTCATGGTCTGAAGTATTTCAGTCCATTATATTTGGGGGAGGGAAGGGAGAAGAGAATGCATACTAATGCCCTGAGAAAGTGGCTTGGGGAAAAAATTGTGTTTATCTACATTTCGCAAGCTCATGAGTATGCATGGCCTAATCTGAATAATTTATTTAGAAGGATGATTAGGATAATACAGCCTGAGCTGCATCTGTCTTAGGAGCTTAAGGAGTGCTCGCAACAGTAGTAATGTCTTTTAATAAAGCCATATCCTTCACCCCATTCAATTAGTAGCTTCTTCAATTATTGATCTCACTGTTCAATTTGCAGAAGTGCCACAAAGTTCCAGTGCCGTAGAAACAGCTAAGTCCGAGCAGAGCAATGAAATGAGCACTGAACGAGCTGAGGGACCCTCGGTAAGTCACTTCGTCACTCTGGATGTCAGTTTTCTCATGGGTAAATAAATTATCTGACCCGTCATACCCCAGGTAGTTGTGATGCTCAAATGAGATGAAGAGGTCAAGACACAGTGTGATCAGTAATGAGCAATATGCACATATTACAAATCTCATCCGTTTACCTTTTCTTTACAGACCAGAATCTGATGACATCAGGAAGAATTATTGTTGCAACTCTGGAGCAGAACTTTCAACCTGTAATATGTGTGGTTCTGAACATTTGTTTTAGGGGCAAATTGTCTCATCCACCTGCTATAAATTTTTACACACTGAACTCTCTTTTCAGAATATACTTTTTTTTTTAGCATTTGGCTACACAATGGTGCAATTGTTCCTCACAGAGGCCACACATTATAATCATCTGGGGCTATTTAAATATGCCAATGCCCAGGCCTCAAATGAACAGAATCTCTGACAGCGTGGCCCAGGCATCTATATTTTTTTAACGTTTCAATTGATTCAAATGCACAGTAAAGAATAAAAATCACTTGTATAGAGGAAAGAGCACCAGCTTTGAAGTTAGACACCCTTGGCTCTATCATTCCACTGAGAGTGACCTTGGGCTGAGGTTTCTGAACATCAGTTTATAATGCGAAAATTGTAGGGGAGAATTGACAACTTTCAGAATTGTTGTGAGGTTATAAGATCACTCATGTAAATTTCCCATCCTAGTAGAAACTCAGTAGATGGTAACTATTATAATTTATATACTGACTTTTATTGTGTACTCTTTTCCTGAGTGTGATTGTGTGTATGTCTCTGTGTGAACATACATGTGTATCCACATCTGGATTATAAACCCTTTGAGGGCAGAAACTGCGGCCTACTTTTCCTCTCAACCCCCTACAGCTTCCAACAAAGTACAGAGAAAATAGTAAGTGGACACACAAGAGCTATAACAACTATTTTTGATCGACATATTGACAGAAAGAAGATGCAAAATCATTTTCAGCTCGTCAAGTATGTTTAAAAACATCAAAACCACATTCATAAACTCACTGCTGCCTTTGATAAGATCCTAACAAAATTTGATCACCTGAGTCTAAACCATAGAAAACCTTTTCTATAATCAAGCTGTGAGCCCATGAGCTTAGATATTACATTTAGGAGAGAGTCTTGTTTGCCCCAAGGCATTTCATTTGATACAGGACTGCAGGAAGGAAGCCGTGCATACATTGCAAAGGCATGGCTGGTTTTCATTTCTGAAAGCAGTAATACAGGTGTCATGCTCTAGAAACTGGGCTATGGAAGAGGAGTCAGTATTAACTCAGGTGCTTGAGTACCTGAAACTGGGAACTGAATGGGCTCATGAGGGAGGAATGGACAGGGACCAGAAAGCATTCATTACTGTGTCAGAGCATCAGGAAGCTACTTACATCCTTTCTAGCACAAGCCCAGATCAGTCTTAGAAGTGGAGCAGGGTCCGGCTGGGGCAAGCAGTAAAGAGACGAAGGGAGGGAGGTCAGATGCAGAGGGGCTGTGTTCTCTCTCAGCCAGACGTGCTACACCACTGCATGAGCATCCTTGCTACTCTCCACCCTACACTGGGCAGCAGGCATGGGATAGAACAGACCAGTGACCTGCAGACACATCCTGTGTGGTCCACGTATCTAGTCTACAAGGTATTCGCACAGGCATAGTGCAACTAAGAAGGTGTCACTCTAGACCTTAACAGAATTTAGCAACTTCACCCTCTCCTGTGCCCTCTGCCTGCCCCTCTGTAATTTTGAGTTTGCAGACTGAGTTAAGCCTGTTGGTAGCCACAAAGGCCAGCTGTTGTCCCCATCAAGCATTGGAGCTCCTCTTCATTTTATTGCCTACTAAAAGCTTCATTCCAGTGTTCTTTAAGGTTTTCCCCAAAACACACACACACACACACACACTCACACACAAAGGTGACAGTAATTAGAGAACAATGAGGAAACAAAGATTTGGTTCTTATCCAAAATCATCATTAGTTAGAAGGTGCCCAATAGCACTGGGATATGTGCCATAAGATGTGCATGGTAGTGGGGATCTAGGGAGTTGTACAGAGGTGTGCTCTTATAAGAAGCCCAAGCAAAAGTGGTTTAGAACTTTTGCCCAAGCAAGCAAGACAAAGGATTAGCGCAGCCCAATCCGGAGGTCAAGGAAAACGAAGACCCTGAGGTCATGGCTTACAATAAGTTGAGTCAAAATTTAGTTGTCTGACCATAAGGGTGTGGACCGGGATTGGAAGCAAGGTCTTTCCATCGGAAGTCTCTTCTGTACTGTTCTCTCTATCACTGTAGGGGTGACCTTGGGTGTAAGAAGGCAGGAGTGGCAGGTTTGACATGTGTTATACTTGGAAGAGAAGGGCTGTCACCAGTTTCAATTTCAAATGTATCTCTAGTTTGAAGAGTTACCACTCTCTCCGTTCTCAGGTTTCAGAAAAATCACTTTTATAGAGTAATTAGTCAAATAATTAGATCTGATCCAGGAAAAAATGTAAAGGGTCATTATTACCCTGTAACTATTTTTATAATGCATTTTTAAATTATGATTTTTACTAATGATTGTTATAATATCAAATCTACGACTAACACCACAGTTTTAATCCTTTTTGTATTCCTTTCTCATGTTTTCCAAATGCACCATTATTATATTTGTAATATAATACAGTTCTGTGATTTTTTTGCTATATAATGTCATAAGGCTTTTCTCCTAGAAAAGTACAATTTTTATATTCATAAAGACAATATTTTTCTATGACAAAGTTAACATTATATTAACATTAACATAATATTAGCATAATATTCACATATATTAGCATAATGTTCATTTACACGAATATAACATTCAATTGCTTTACCTAAGATGAATTACCTAAAATAGATTAAGTACATTAATGCACATTTCAGCTGTTTCCAATTGTTTGGTATTTTTAAGAGGCTTCCTACTTCTTTGTAATTACTTCCTTAGGATAAATTCCATAAATCGGATTACTGAAACACTGATTCTGAATACAAAACAAGACTTGTTAAGTTAACAAGGAATTTCTCCACAAGTTTTATATTTTAATAACAACCTTTCCAGTAAAGTGAGCAAAACATAAATTATTTTACCCATTTTACAAGCAGAAAAACTGAGCCTAAGAGAGTTTAAGTGGCTTGCCCAAGTCACATGAACTGTAACAAGACCTAACATAAAAGTCTTCTAGTTCTTGGCTTTTCCTTCTAAACAAGAGAAATTAAATAGGGTTTTTGTTTGGCTGTGTTTTATTTTTTGTCACTATAATTTTGCAAATTTATAATTTTTCCATTTTTGTTACATTTTTTAGGAAAGGTATCAAGAGAAGAGAGAAGACAAATTTTGTTTAGTGAATTTTAATAATAATAAAATCCATAATAAAGTAAGGATAAAATGTATGATAATAGCTAATTATAATAATTGAGTCTTTTGATATTCCAGGCACTGTGCTAAGTGATTTACATCAGTGATGTATGCTGTGGCCAGAGAGCTGATTGTGTGTACATCCTCCCAGCTTGAAGTTGCCCAGGTGGGAACATTTATGCCACGGAAATCAGCAAATGCTGGCCTCTCCCTCACCCCATGAGCTGATTATTAAACATTTACTGGCACACCACACAAAATGAATTATTTCATTTAATGAGTGTAAACAAGCCTACGGATCTTTTATAATAATACTCCTCATTCACAGGTGAAAAGACTAAGGCCCACAGAGGTTAAATAATTTCTGATATTTGACAGCTATAAAGTAGCAGATTTGGAATCCAAATTGAGCAGTCTGATGCCAAAAATTAATATTTACTCACCAAACACTACTGTTTCCTATTGATCCAAAACACTGCAGATGGCTAGAGAATACTCAGGCACTGGAACATTTTAATTTTGCTTTTTTTCCCCAACCTCAAATGGATGATAAGGCTCAACTTTGAAAGCACCTTGCTGTATTGCCCCAATCCCCCTGTGACTTTTTGAGGCAGGTTGGTGGTTAAAAAAAAAAAAAAAAAACACCTCCACTTTTTATGAATTTTTATGAATCATGTGTTATAAGGGTGTGAATATCTCACCCAAGGTGACTAAATGAGCCAACAGCCCATATAGCCTCCTCAATCCATTAGGCTCTGTTTCCTGTGACCAATGAGCTGAAAACCTGGAGCTGGAGGTGACTCAGGCAAACAATGGAGGTGACTGCTCAGCCTGTTTTAGCAGTGAAATGCCATGTAACTCCACTGTTGTATCTGGTATTGAACAACCATGATTTCCTTTACAGACATCATTTTCCTCCCCCCTTAAAGACATGGACTTGTTAAAGTTGTTCTTCATATGTGCCATCTATGACAGTGCCCGTTATTCAAGGGATTTTCTTTGCATAATTATTCTACTCTGCTCTTTTTCTACATGACTTACATAACTGGTTGATTACCTTTGCAGATATAGAGAAACATCAGGATGTAAGTCACCAATGGATAGTAGCAACTAATAAAAGGGAGCTATTTCAGTTGATTATTCACAGAATGAAAACAAATGTATTTGATATGTCAATTTCAGGCATCATGGAAACAGTGCTCAGCATTTCTAGGGACTTGGGAACTACCTGTCAATCATATGAGTTGGGGAGGTGGGCTTGTTTTTTTTAAAGACTAGGACTTTGAAAATGAGTTTAATAATTACAAATGAGCATTGCCTTTGAAATAATTTCCAGAAAAGTTGTACAATTAACATCATTTGAAATTTTTAAAACATTTCACAGCTTCAAAAAGGTTATGGATATATATAATACAGTCATAGGAATATAATTCTCAGAGAAGTGATGTAACTACTCGAGGTCATACAGTTCTCCAGTGGCAGAAGAACTGAGGCTCTCTAACCTGAAGTCCAGTTTATTTTCTATTCTATCAGTATCATATTGTATCTCTGGATACAGGTATACTATTTAAGGTGCATAAAATAGACATTCAAACTGCAAAGCAATGATCTTTAGGAGAGCAGACATGCTTGTCATTGATTTTATTTTCTTATTTTCCTTCCATCCATTGACTTCAGAGAGCAGTCAGAGGACAAATTTTCAGTGAAATATCCCCAGATGTATCATTTGGGATGAAACTTGGAGATCACTAATGCAATTCCCACGTAATATCTCTTCAATTATCTCTGAAAAATTCTCACCAGTCTCACACTGAACATTTCTGGAGATGAATTGTTTTAGTCTCTTTGGAAAATTGTGAGTCTAAGATTTTTTTTTCTTAATATGAGTCAAAAATTGGTCCTCTTCTACCTTGATTTAAAACTTCCATCTACAGTTACGCAAAAGTCTACTCATGGAATATCAGGAAGAATGATGGATTAGGTGATTTCAACATTCACTCCAGCTCAAAAATTCCACCTGAAAACCCTTCAGACATTGGAATTCCTTCATCTAATCCCTGATACAGATTTTTCTTAAATATACCTAAATACCTTTTTCTAAATACTCCAAAGAATGATCGTATGAGATGGGATCCATGTTCCTCACCAAGCTGAAAATTTTTAGTTTGTTTCTTCACTGGGCAACAATGTGAAAAACCTTAAAATTCTTCAAGATGTGCTAAGCCACAACTTCATTGAGCATGTCTGCTCTTAGTGGAAAAAGCAGTAGTGAAAATTTCTTTAAATGAGACTTATTTCAGGAAAATCTGCCAGAGACGGTTGCTGAGAATAGCATTTAGTGGTTGTTTAATGGTCATGGTGATTTATTTAATGGAGAGAGAATGGAAAATTGGTCAAACGTATAAAATAAGTGAATGAGAGCTACTGAGAACTACGCTCTGTAGCAAACAAAATTGGGCAGTATCAATCAATAAAGGAATCACTGTACTTTAAAAAGGAAAAGTTTTCAAGGTTAATTAGTGGAAACAAAGTTAATAAATTTAATAACTATAGAAAAGGTCATGAAAATACTATGGAAAAACAGACAACAGGAGGTAAATGCTGCAGAATTCCTGAATTAGGGTCACTGAAAAAGTGGTACAAACCAAGTAGATTTAGGTCCTGATTCATAATCATCTGAAATGATTCTTTCTCAGTGACTCTTGGGGACCTCCACCTCTGAAAACAATAGTACAATGATAAAAGCCATGTATATATACAGTAAATAGGGACTGTTTGTGTCCCAAGTTTAATAGAGCAAAATCCCACTTTGCTCACTTGGAGAAATGTGTCCAGAGAGTTTGGGAAGGATTCCTTGAGTAGAAAAAGAAAGAAATAACAAGGGAGTAGATTTTGATTTGTGATATATTAATAATAGAAGAGTTGCACTGAACCATGCGTTAGGGAACTTCATGTGTATTGCAGATCTATTCAATCTCTTGCAAATTTTATTCATGGTCAGCGTAGATAAAAACCAAACATCTTTTGATCTACATTGCCTTTCATGATGTCTGCTACTACTGTGGCAGGAAGAAAATCCCAGATGCAGCAACCTTTTAAATTTGAAAGTCCATGGAGGGGATGACTAAGAAGGACACTTTGTTTTATCACAACTCAAGGTTAAGCACACCTGGGCTTGGCATTGCTTACTGAGAAGCACTTGAATATTCAGTGCAGTGTGACTATGTTAAGATAATCCAATAGGGATATTTGAACAATACGCAAGAGAAAAAATACAGCAAAAAATAATAATAATTACTTACTAATTCCTCACCCCAAACACAAAAACTGATAATGTTTTGCTGTAAACACTTACAGTTCTTTCATATCTCTCCGTGTGTGTTTCTTTGTCTATATCAGGGGCACAGTATACTGCATCTACCATTTTGTAACCTGCTTTCTTGCTTAATACATCATGAACATTTTTGAGGTAATTAAATATTCTTTTAAAATTTAATTTTCCATAGCTGCATTATTTCTGCAATTTGTTTAATCAGTGTCCTGTTACTGGATTGTATGTGTTTTCCTGTTATTCACATTATTCTTGTTCATAAATATTGTGTGCGTCTATGACTATTTTTTAGGGTAAGTCCCTATCTGGAGAAATACTAGATAAAAGAGAATGAACATTTTTAGCTTCCAGTACTTACTGTCAAATGGCTTTTTCCATGATCTATTGCCAAACTGCATATTAGCATTTTTTAAAAACGGAAATTTGATGGGTCAAAAAAAGCACTTGATACAATTTTTCTCTAATTACTAGTGAGGATGACTGTATAATTGTCCATTTGGACATTTTTCTAAGCTGCTCATTTATGTCCAGCAGAACAATTATAATTTGTCACTGGACTAGAGCACCCAGCTAATCACTGACTCCACCATTCCTCTTTAGTAGCGATGCTAGCGGCTAAAGTTTGCAGCAAGAACAGAAATCAACCACAGCTCTGAGAGTGGCTTGCTGCATAATCTGGACAAACAATTTCTCTCCATACCCTATTTTCTTCATCTGAATAAAAATAATCTAAATGCTGTAGTCTACATAATCTTACATTTTTGGAAAGGATAGTCTTATCCTACTCTAAATACTATGTTCTGCATCTACAAAATGAATTTAGAATAAATGAGTTAATGATTCAGATCTTCTTAGGTCTCAGCTACCTTCACATCCACATTGGGTTATGTAAGGATGGCAGCTCGGCATACTTATTTGTCCTCTCGCAGTCCTGAAAGCATCCTAAGTGGGAAGAAGTTTACAATTCTAGATAAGTATAAAAAGATGCTCAAAAGTACTGAGCACTTTCTGTGTGCCAAGCATCTCACTAAGAACTTTATGTGCATTTTCTCCAAATAACACACACAAAGGTCCTACAATCCCTGTGGATTGTCATTTTTTAGATGAAGAAAGTGAGGCTAAAAGAATTTTTTCATAATCTGACCAAATCCATGTGGTTAGTAGATAATAGAGATGGGCCTCAAACCTTGGTTATCTGACACCAACCCCAATACTTGCTCTGAGTAACTTAGGATCAAAGCGTGATTTAAAAGCAATGCACCATAGCTTCTCAAATACAGGGAATATGTAATACCAGGCTAAGTTCCTTCTGGCACTCAGGATATCCCTAGGCCATCTTTTCTCGCTATCAAATTGATGTGAACTCAAGACATGCACATAAAATATGACATTAGACTCAACTAAGTGTATAATATTTAAGAACATTTATTAATAAGCAAAAAACACTAGCAGAAATTCTCTGTAAAATGCATTACAATGATAAATATGATAGACTTCTGACAACACTATTTGCATTGAAAATTTGAAACTACAGAGTGTCTTAAAGATAATTTTCAAACTTCTCATTTATGAATATGAAAACTGAGATGGCAAGGAGGAAGTTAGCAGAGACAAAACCAAGAATTAGAATCTAGGTTTTTTGATTCCCAGTCCAGTGCTTTTTCTGCTAAAACATTTTGCAACTTTTGACAAATGATGAATATTCTTGGATTTAGGAGATAAATACGCAAAAGCAAGGAGATGTATCACGAAGACATTTCACTTAGGGATTATAATAGCATAAAATTGAGAACAACCTAAATTTCAATCAATAGGACATTTGATAAACAAGAGTACATAAAAACCATGAATCCTACCCAGCCATTCAAAATGATGATATAGAGCTCTGTTTATTGTCCTAGATAGGTGAGCATGATGTATTATTGCTTAAGGGGAAAAAAGCATATTACAAAACAGCATGTACAGCACAACCTGCTGTAGATGAAATTGCATACTTACATCCATAGATGATGTAGTTTTTACTAGATGATGGGATTATGAAGATTTTTTTACTTTTGTCTATTACCTTTACTGAATATTATTTAAACTGCTTATAATAACAATGTGTTGTAAAAAACAAAATGCTTTAAAACAAGAAAGCAGTTTTGATTCTCTGTGCCTTATTAAACTATCTACACCAGTGCTTGTCAAACTTTAATCAGCTGGAGGATCATGCTAAAATGCAGGCTCTGATTCAGTACATCTGGGTTGGGGCCAGAGAATCTGCATATTTAACGAGCTCCCAGGTGACACCAGTGCTGCTAAATGAAGAATACTTTGCATTACAAGGGTCTGGTTTAGTTAATTACTCTACTAGGCCCGTTCAGCACTCACTCCATATGTAATTTTTGGCAATCTTGACCTGAAATTATTTTCCCTTGTTTATTAGTGCTGTAGTGATTTCTAGGTGAATAGGACACAGGAGTTTTCTTATTTTTCTTGCAGTTAATAAACATAAACACTGGGGAACACTATTTTAAATCGCAGAACACCCATTATACAATAGGAAATATGACTCCGCAATTGCCTGTCCCATCAGATAATTTTGATCTTGATATCTTGACTAAGGATGTAATAACGGCATTGATTGTTTAAATCTATAAGCAGTTGGAGAGTAATTATGATTAAAAATAAAACAACAGTAATTGACAGACTGCTCAGCAAGTGAAATGAGGTTGTAATATGAATGCTAATTTTCAACATATTTCTTTAATGTATTTTCATGAAGAAAATTAAAATAAAGCATTTTAAGAATGACTGAGCATTGCAAACTAGTACAACCTCTGTGGAAAGCAATATGGAGATACCTCAAAGAGCTATAAGTAGAAGTTTCCAGCAATTTGATCCAGCAATCCCATTACTGGGCATCTACCCAACAGAACAAAAGACATTCTATAAAAAAGACATCTGCACTAGAATGTTTATAGCAGCACAATTCACAATTGCAAAGATGTGGAAACAACACAAGTGCCCATCAATACATGAGTGGATTAATAAAATGTGGTATATGTATACCATGGAGTTCTACTCAGCCACAAAAAACAATGGTGATCTAGCACCTCTTGTATTATCCTGGATAGAGCTGGAACCCATTCTACTAAGTGAAGTATCCCAAGAATGGAAAAACAAGCACCACATGTACTCACCATCAAATTGGTATTAACTGATTGGCACTTATGTGCACATATAGTAATAACATTCATCGGGTGTCGGGGAGATGGGAGAGGGAGGAGGGGGTGGGCATATATACTCCTAATGGGTGTGGTGTGTGCCATCTGGGTGATGCGCATGCTTGAAGCTCTGACTCAGGTGGGGCCAAGGCAATATATGTAACCTAAACATTTGTACCCCTGTAATATGCTGAAATTTAAAAAAATTCAAAAAAAAAAAAAGAGTGACTGAGTATGGGAATGGCCTAATACTTCTCATATGCCACATGAAAAACAAAATTTTAAAACATTGAACTTCGGGGAAAAAGTTGGGTGAAATAAAATCCCTTAGAAATTATAAGGTAATCAACAACAGTAAAGCAAAATGTGACTATTACCATTGGAGATGTTCAATACTTATTAAGTGCTTACTTACTATGTACCAGGCTGGTCAAGTTGATTTATATGTATTATTTTGTTTGACATCTTATTTAAGGCTTACAGAAGTTAAGTAACTTGCCCAGAGTAACACAGCTTGTAGGTGGTAGTCAGTATTTTGATTTACTTGTTTGACTGAAAACTCAAGATATTAAGCACTATGCTATACTTTGAGAGTCACTCAACAAACTGAGTGCCTGCCTACCATGTACCAGGCTTTGTTCTAGGTAATGAAGAAAATTTAGTGGATGAATAATACAAAAACCTTGCCTTCGTGCAGTTTATCTTCTAGTGAAGATAAAGGAATGCTGTATTTATATTGGACCTTAATCACTTAGTTGTATAGTCCTAACTCAGAAACAGAAAAGCAACTTCCTTCTTTGGGCCCCAATTTCTTCAACTGTAGAATGAAGATTTTGCACTAAGTTCATTTCAAGCTCCCAAACCTCTACGCCCACGAAATCTTTAAACCATTTTATGACTGTTTGAAGTTCCTGGTTCCAATCCAAACCCTCAGTAAGCCACTTCACCCAGGCCTCCTGATTTAATGTCTTTAACTGGGTTTCCTTTTCCAATAATTATTATTATTGATATTATTATTATTGATGGCCACAAATGCAAGGCCGGGCTGCTATGGAACGACCTTGTCATCTTTCTGCTGGAGTGTTTATGCCAAATCCACTCCCCCAAGCCTTCTCCTTCTGCCTGAGCCAGACTGCAGATGGCCTGTCATCTCACTTGTAGGCTCTCTGCAACTGTCGCGGATGAGACCAATACACTTCAGCCAGGACTTCATGTATGAGAATCAAATATCATTATTGGAAATTATTGTTGAGAGCTCTACAGTAGTTGCCATGAAATAAAGCAGTTTACCCATCTGCATCCCAGAAGGCTTTGATGAAGTTTTTATTTGCGCTCTCTTTTAGGAGTTTCATAGCTAAATTTTTCCGGCCCCTTATGGGAAAAGAAATGGGCAATTCTGGAACCAGCATGAAAAGAACGTGGGAGTATATTTTCTGTATAACATTTCTGCAGAAAATAAGTGTCAATGGACAATTCAAGCCTCTTTTGATTTGCCAGTGCTCCTTTCAATCATAAATTCATTCACCCCAATAATAATGTGTTTGATTGCATACTATAGGTTGGACCATGGGAATATAGAAAATATGATTAAATAATGGCCTTGCTTTAAAGAACTGACGTGATTTCTCAGACATGCAGAATTATGGAATGGAGTGGTTGTTATAGATTGGATTATCCCCTTCCTCCAATTCATATGGTGAAGCCCCAGCCTTCAATGTGACTATATTTGGAGATAGGGCCTTTATGGAGGTAATTAAGGTTAAGTGAGGTCACAATCATAGGGTCCTATTCTGATAGAACTATATCCTTATAAGAAGAGGAAGGTATACACCAGAACTCTCTCCACACACACAGTGAGGAAAGGCCATGTGAGAGTACAGCAAGAAGGCCGCTGTCTGCAAGGCAGGAAGAGAGCCCTCATCAGAAAGCCAGAAGCTGACCCTGCTAGACCTTGATCTTGGACTTCCAACCTCCAGAACTGTGAGAAAATAAATTTCTGTTATTTAAGCCACCCAGCCTGTAGTATTTTGTTATGGCAGCCCGAACTAATATGGTGATGTTTAGCATTTTAAGTAATTTTTCGTATGAAAAAGGAATGCCAATAAATCTGTACATTTCAGGAACTCGTGTGTAGGAAAGAATGGAGATGCAGTCAAGAACTATGTGTACTTGGTGACCAACAAATTTTGAATTAAATAAAAGTAATTGGCTTTGTAGGGAAAGGGCATAATTATCACCTCTATGGGTGAGGGAAGGCTGTTACTGCCTTTTGGTTTGGAAAACCTTGCCAGACCCTGATGTTTCAGAATAGAGAAATAAAAAAGAAAATATTACATATATTGTCACCTATGTGGAATAAAAATAACATGAGTTATCTGCTATGCAATTATTTTTCTACTTGAATAGAGACACAGTCTATCAATGTCAGGTTTGCTCTAATTATCATTCCTGTTGAACAAATAGTCTCCTCAGTTTCAAATATGTGACTATCAGAGACAAAAGACGCTCTTTTCTTGCCAGGAAGACTCTAAGAATTTATAAATTGGTCCCAAACTTTTCATGCTTCATTGGGAATGAAATAAAACCTCACTAAGATCATCAAAAGTCCCAGTTTGGGTACAGTGAACACTATTCTGATATGGGCACACAAAAAGCCTTGACTTAAGAATTATACAGGATATCTACGTAACAAAAACATTTGTACCTCCTTAATATTTTAAAATTTTTTAAAAAAGAAAAAAAAAATCAAAAGTCTCAGTTCACCCAGAATATGCCCTGTTTATGCCTGTTGTCTGGCATTCCCATTCAATAAGCACCCACCTTTCTTTTCAAAAAATTTCCATTTGAATAACAAATTATGCAATTACCTATATTTAACCAAAAGAACTTCTTTGCATGCACTCATTCAGTTCCAAATAAAGTGCTCCAACCCTATCTGTTGTATTATAAGGAATTTGTCTTGCCTTTGTCCCAGGTTCATGGTATGGAGCTTCTAAAACCCTTGCATTATCTCAAGTGATAAGTGTCCTTTTTACCCATGAGCCCCTTGGCTCATACCTGAGTTTACTAATGAGATGAGATCATTCAGGATGGGGGCTGGTTGTCAAAAAAACTAATGAGATGAGATCATTCAGGATGGGGGCTGGTTGTCAAAAAAACCAATCATGTGATTAGAGGTTGGAGCTTTGAGCCAGCCCACCCTCAGGGAGTCCAAGGGGCTGAAGATGAAGTTCAATCACTTGGCCAATGTTCAATCAACCATGCCTGCATAATGAAACCCCAATAAAAACTCTAACACAGAAACTCGGTGGAGCTTCCAGGTTGGTGAACACTGATGTGCTGTGAGGATGACAGGCCCTGATTTCACGGAACAAGAGCATGGAAGCTCTGCTTTTGAGTCCCTCCTAGGCCTCACCCTATATATCTCTTCATTTGGCTAGTCCTGATTTGCATCCTTTACAATAAAACTGTAATTGTAAGTATAACACTTTGTTGAGTTCTGGGCATTGTTCTAGCAAATTATCGAAACCCAAAGGAGTTGTGGGAACTCCTGGATTTGTAGCCAGTTGGTGAGAAGTATGGGTGACCTGGGAACCCCTGAAGTATGGCTGGCTTTTAAAGTGAGGGCAGTCTTGTGGAATAGTGATCCCCAACCTTTTTGGCACCAGGGTCTAGTTTCATGGAAGACAATTTTTCCATGGACTGGGGAGACTGGAGAAGGTTTAGAGATGATTCAAGTGCATTACATTTATCATGTACTTTATTCCTATTATTATTACACCATAATATATAATGAAAGAATTATACAACTCACCATAGGTTGGGGACCCCTGTTGCAGAGGACTGAATCCTTAATATGTGGAGTCTGCAGTAATGCCTGGTGATTGGCAATAGAATTGAGTTGCATTATACCAGTTGTTATGAGAATGTGTACCAGGAAGAGATTTCATCAACAAAGGAAACAACACTTTTATGCCTACTCACCATAATTAAATTCTACTGTCAGAATGTACATGTTCATATATTCCGAAGCTTACTAATATAGTTTTTGCCTTTTTTGTCTTAGAATGAGGGGTAAAAGGGTGGCACAAATAAAATCAAATTAAAGCTCAATTATATGTTTCAATAAATTCCTATTTCTGGCACAGAAAGACAGAATACATATTTAACAGGCCATGTATAAAAGTCACATGGCCGCAAAGAGGAAAATGGGTGAAAACAAGACTGGACTGCTTTTCAGGGGGTGAGTATGGCCACTCCTCTCTGGAATGGGAGCCCTCACGTTCCCCCTGACAGCTAGATACTAATTCTACAAGGGAGCAGTGACAACAAAACGTGGCTTCTTTAAAAGAGAGCAGAGCGATTAAGAGCAGTATTTCTACATTTTGCAAGTGTACTGGTCTTTGTGTTTTTGGGTTTCTTATTGTAAAAAATGTTTCAGGCCCTCTCTTTAATCTCCTTTGTTTGTAGTTCACATAAGCTAATATCTGTGATCCTCTCTGTAGCCACAGCAGCACCAAACTGAGCTTCTAAAGGTTTTGTTTCCTGACTACAGAGCACTTACGTGCTGAATTCAGAAGTCAGAAGCCCCCTCTCCTCAGGTGGAAATGGAGGTGGCCACAAGTCCCTTGCTAGAACACAGCCTTCTCTGAGAGCCTGGCTGGAGCTGGAGATATCAACAGACAGGGAGGGGAGAGACTGAGGATTGAGAGAAAGAAAAATGAGGAACTAGGGCAGGGGACCAGAGGAATTATGGATGGTCAGCGGATTGGTAATATGTTGGGATCCTTCAAGAATCCAGTCTGCTTTAGAGTAGAGTTCAGGCCAGTGAGGTCCTTCTATAATCAGCAGGAGAGCGTGATGAGAGAAGGGAACTAATAGGATCGAATTAAGGCATCCTATGTAGCAGTCATATGTCCCACCCCTGAAGTCTAAAAAGCATATTCAAAACTAAATTCTGTTGCTTTTTTTTGCTGTGTTGTCCTTTTAACCCCAGTGAGTCTGGGTCTCTTCAGCTACAAAATTGGGATAATAACAGTTCTGGGCTAATGGGGTTACTGTGAGGAGAGGAGACACTGAATGTCAATTAAACTTTTTTTTGGTATATCATAATTACTTAGTATAGTTAGCTCATGTCATAAATATTTTTGAGGAGCTGCTCTGTCCCAGATAGTACACCAGCATTTTCCATGCAATACCTTATTAATCCTCCTAATATCATACTGCATGTTATTACCTCCATTATAAAGATAAGGAAAGTGAAGATTCAGAGAAGTTAGACAATTTGCACAAATAGCAAAAAGCAGGAGAAAATAGCAGAACTTGGATTAAATCCCATGCCTGTCCCTTTCCAAAACATGGAGCCCTGCTCTGTATGTCACACTACATCCAAGTTTAAATAAGTAAGTCTATTTTATACTTAAAATATCATTAATTCTGTCTATTTGCTTATTTTCTTAATAAAAATGTCAAAGTAGGTTAGAAATTTAAATTAAGAAAAAAGAACAAGACAGAAATGTTATGTATATATGACATTATATATAATTCATACATATTATATTCATATATATTATAATATATACAAATGCAATGTTCTGCAGAGCATTTTGACAGGACCAAGAGTCTCACAATATAATATTCAAAATATCCAAAATATAATCCAAAATTACTTCAAATAAAAAGAACCCCAAAAGTTCCCAATTCTTGAGAGAAAAGACAGTTAACAGATGCCAAGACAAGGTATTCCGGATGTTGACATTATCGAAGACTTTAAAGAAGCTGTTATTAATCAGCTCTAGGAATATAGGTGAAATGCTTAAAATTAATGGAAACCTATATAAATTCTCTGCAGAAAAATAGAAACTATGAAAAAGAATCAAATTTGAATTTTAAAATCAAAACCTATAATATCTGACATAAAAGAATTCACTGGATGGGCTCGATTGAATAATAAAGATGAAAGAGGACTGAGTTATTAGACTTTAAGATAGAACAATAGAAATTATCCAATCTGAAATACAGAGGGAAAAAAAGATTGAAAAAAATGAGCAGAGCCCTGTAGAACAATATCAAAAAGATCTAATATTCTTGTCATTTGAGCCACACGAGAAAAGAAGAACAACATTGCTATCGAAAAAAAATTGAAGAAATAATGGGCAAGAACTAAAATTTATCAGAGTGTGAAGAGTAAAGCCCTTCTTGCAACCCTCATGTAACAAAGACACAAGAGAATGTATTTTTCAT
This sequence comes from Indri indri, assembly GCA_004363605.1. Lineage (NCBI taxonomy): Eukaryota > Metazoa > Chordata > Mammalia > Primates > Indriidae > Indri > Indri indri. The sequence goes on from RJWJ010009358.1 coordinate 43,559, forward strand.
TGACTGACCTAAACTGACAGTTTTCTTGATAAATTCCAAACTGGAGTGTCCTTTTCCGGGACTTACTTAACTTGAGACAATCTTTTGAAGACCGAGGATGATTAATCTCTTGAACACACTTTTCTGAACTTTAGATCAACTTTTCAAAAACTGAGGATTACTTAGTGGAATATCTTCTTTGCCCTTATGTCATATTTCCTCTTTCTCATTCTTTTTTTGCATATTTCTCATCCCTACTGTCTTTAATGAATAAAGATATTTGCTAACTGCCAGAAATCTAGAGTAGTCATATTTCTGGATGGTCTCTTTTACTGTAACAGAAATAAAGCTTTCTCTCTCTTGTCTCATCTGGTATTTGTGCAGATCTTACTCTAGCATCTCAAATACCGGTCTATACCAGTTTCTCTGTTATAAGAAGAAACTAAAAACATATATTGGATTTTCTCCTGGTCCACACTACATTCAAAGGCTTCAGAGAATTTTCCATACAATACTGTTTCTTATATACTAGGCCCTCGTCACCTCTTACCCAGATGACTACCACAGTGTCCTGCTCTTCTCCTATTTCCAATCTTATTTTTTTAAAATCCATCCAACACAGCTACCAGAGTGATATATCAAAAGGAAAACATGACGTTGGCAATCCAGTTAAAAATCTTTCTGTGTATTTTCGTGAAACCAGTTCTTTATCAGATATATGTTTTGCAAATATTTTAATCCAATGTGTGGCTTGCTCTTTCATCTTTTTCATGACCAGAAATTTTTTATTTTGATTATTATTTGTTTTCTTCCTTTGTTAATGCTTTTTGTGTTCTAAGAAATCTTTTCCTATCCTAAAGTCATGAAAATATTTGACTAGTGTTCTAGACGTCTTATGGTATTAGCACTAATGCTTAAGTAAATGATCCATCTCAAATTAAATTTTGTGTATCGAGTGAGATAGGAGTCAAGTTTTGTTTTCCCCATGCAGATATATAAATACTCCAAAGCCAACTCTCCTCCACGCATGATAATCTCAAAATATTACTTCCTTTTCCACCTTAATGGAAGATTAATGGTCTGGAAGGCTAGTCATTACTACTGTTATGAAACAGGTTTTGATTTATCTGAAATAGGGCCTGTTACTCTTTCGCATTTGCTTCTAAAATCTTATTATGATAGAAAAAGCCTGGCCAAATCAGCTTCAATTGCATTCAGACTTCAAAGTCATTTCATAATTGCTTTTAATCAGCTCTATAAAGAAAGCTATAGCCTCCAGATAAGTTTCTCCAACTTTCTTATAAAAGTGATTATTAATAAGAAATAGATGATTATGCCTACATTTCACTTATCTCATGGTATAAAAGCATATGTATTTGGAAACTGAAAAATATAGGATGCATGTTTCCATAATTACAAATACACTCCTGCCTCTTTTCCTTCTGCTAAGAAAAATCATTCTGGAAATTTCCTATTGATGGCTTACAATCTAATGTACAAATAATGTGCTTAGAACATTAAAAGTAGTTCCAGCAGAGTGACAATGGATTTCCTTTTTAATACATACAATGAGAATCCTTCCTTAATGCTTTCGCCATAAAGTATCCACTTATGTTAAAATCTAGCATGCCTGTAAATTTCATAGCAAAGTTAGGAAGAACTGAGCCTGTAGCAAAGATTCTAACAGTACTGTCAGGAAAGCACTGGAAATATCACCAGTTCCTGTTACATTTTTTCTTCTCTTTTGTCTTGGCAGCTCTATCATCTCTACCATATATAACTTGATTCTATACATTTATGAGAAAGATTAAAAGTTTGAGAGACTTGCTTCATGGAAGGCCTATAAAGGTCTTCATCTTCCACTTTACTCCAACTCACTTTGATCAATTTCTTCTCTCAACTCCTAAAGCACCTGTTGGGAATTCTGGGCTTTAATATACCTGGTCTCATTAGGTTCTCTTCACAGATGGTTTAGCACCTTGAAAGTTGGAATCCTGTCTCTTGCTTCTTTGACAATCGCCAATGAGCTTAGCCTAGTATGTTAGACATGAAACGGGTGTCCAATAACTACTTCTATATTGATTACAAAAATAATAATTTTAGCTAACATTTATTGAGGTCTTATATATGCCAGGCTTAATTAGTCCTTATGACATTTGAATTATATTATTATCCTGTCTTATAGATAAGGAAACTTTTTGAATGAAGGTAGGTGGCTTGCCAAAAGTCACATGGCTAGGAATCACAATAAAAGAACCATACCACATTTTAAGGCACTAGACAGAGGTTACCATCCACAGTCAGTAAACACTCTGAGTACATTTGTAAGTCACAATTCCTATTCATGGTTATCTCCAGAAATGTAGCTGTAATTACAATATTAGGATAGTAATCTGTTCAATTGTTTTGGATAACAAGACAATCCAGACACACCATCATTCACTGTTCTCTCAAATTACTGCAGAGAAACAAATAACTACTGAGAGTTAGCAATGAAAGGACCTAGAGATAATAAGTTCAGTGTTCTTCTCATATCCATCACCCATTAGCTTCACCGTAACTTCTAGTTCTTAAATGTATGTATAAATCAATGCCTTCTCTTAGGAATGTATATCCCACTGTCAAAATGGAGGGTTAAGTTTGCCTGGAGCCAGCCTCAGTTCATTCTAGCAGGGTTTATGCAGCTCCAAGAGAAGAAGTGGGAATCTTAAACTATCATGAGCTGGTATGTTTAGATGAACAATGTTATATAAATGTGGCATTCATAGAGTTGGGATCTTAAGAAGAAAAATACATTTTTCCTTTATAAGAAGCTGCCTCTGATGGAAGGCAGAGTTTTCTTCTGCTAGCAGAAATGAGAATGAAAAGAGAGAACTAATAATTAAAATGTATGAAGGAGAGCTAAACATTGCTTCTTTTTTTTTTAATTTCGGAATATTATGGGGTCTGCACTTGAATATTTGTAAACATTGCTTCTAAATATAAGCTTATCCATTGTGAGCCTGAAATTTTTTTTAAAAAGTCAAATGGGAAAATCCAGTAATAAAAAGAAGACTTACTTTGCATGCTAGTTAAAAAGCAAGGGGAGTTGTGCTTTCTCAGAGTATAGTATTTTCTCCCCCTCTATCAAAAGAAAAGCCAGACATGAGAATTGGTGGTGTGGAGATAATCGTGCAATGGGGACATTTGCTGGAATATTTAAGTGATGAAGAGAAGGAAGTCACCAAAGAGTAGGGAAAGGGACATGTTGGCTGGGCTGAATCGTGTGGGCATGGATGGGTGGAAGGAGCTCACTGAAGGGAGGTCACAGAGCAAAAACTGGGATTCCTTTGGTACTCATCGGTGGTTTCTAATGACCCTCCAGGGAAAGCTTTCTACAAGCCAGTACACGTGTGGGGACATGTGGGGGTGGCTGGAAGATGAGAGTAATACTCCAGTAACAGATGTCACTGTCTCCATTACAGAGATTGAAAGAGTTGAAAGGGGAGAAACCTCGAGCATTGATTTATAATGGCCAAAATGTGTTATTATTGATTTTCTAGTAAGAAGAGCAACAGGGCTGGGTGAAGCGGCTCACACCTGTAATCTGAGGCAGGAGGATCACTTGAGCCCAGAGTTCAAGGCTGCAGTGAGCTGTGATCATGCCACTGCATTCCAGCCTGGGTGACAGAGCAAGACCCTGTCTCTAAAAAAGAAAGAAAGGGAGAGAGAAAGAAAGAAAGAAAGAAAAAGAGGGTATAAGGGGTTTCCTAACCCAATAATCTATTGAGAACTTCTCTCCATTATTTATGCCTCCTCAGAGGGTGGTCCCAACAAATACCAGGTCCAAATCAAGGAAGAGGCTAGCATTGAGAACAGTGTTTATTTGGGGGGCCAGACTGAAGAGGCAGTGGCTATCAGAGAAGCTCTTTTCATAGTGATGAAAAATGGTGTACAAGAGGAAGCCCAATCGTGCAAGCATGTGAAGCTACTGCATAAGGTCCTCCTGTTAACTTCCAATTGGCAAAAGCAAGGACATGGCCGAGGCCAATATCAAGGAGTGGACAATGCATTCCACTTATAAAACTATGTATACATACATATACATATATATTACTATATATATATATATATGCTTTTTGCTGGGCCCATAACATTTAAAAATGTAATATATTTGACAATCACAGCACAAAAGAGGTGGATAGGAACAAATGTGGAATAAGCATATGACACCAGATAGTGACATAGATTCACAGAAAGAAATGAAAACAAGCAGAAAGGTAAATAAGGTTGATGTTACAATGTCTATAGACACATACTTGCTATCTTCTCTCAGTTTCTTTAAAAATATAAGATAATAAAAAGTAACAATTATAACAATTATTGGGTTTTTAATTAGTCTATATATAGACTAATATGTAGAACAATAATACCACAAAAAGAGAAGAGAGAATGGAGCTATATAGGAATCAAGTTCCTATATTTCATGAGAACTAAGTATTAACCTCGCTTAGGTCTAAAAGGAATGATGTAATGATACATGCTACAATTTGGTCGCAAAAGATGATGCAATGTATGGTTCCATTTGTATTAACCTAAAGTAGATTTTTATAAGATAGATAGATAGATATTAAGCCCTAGAGCAACCACTAAGAAAATAACCAAAAATTATATAATTAAAAATTTTAAGAAATGACAATGTTATATTTAATTATCCACTAAACGAAAAAAAATCCACCTAGTAAAACAGAAAGAAATAAAGGAGATATAGAGGAATAAAAAAGAAATGAGACACACAGAAAACAAAAAGCAAAATGGCAGATGTAAATCCAACCATTTCAATAATAACATTTTAATGTGAATTGATTAAATGACTCAATCAAAAGGCAGAAATTTAAAAAAAAATTTTAAAAAGGCAGAAATTATCAGATTGCATTAAAAATAATAAGATCCAACTATATGCTGTCTATAGGAGCTACACTTTAGATTCAGGAAAACAAACAGGGTGAAAGTAAAAATATATAGATAACATCATACAAATGACAACCATAAAAGAGTTTGTGTCACTATACTAGTATCAGAAAAAATAGACTTTAAAATAAAAAAAGTATTATTAAAGAGGGACATTTCATAATTATAAAAGGGCCAACCCATCAGAAAGATACAACAATAAAAATATATATGTACCTAACAATAGAGCAAGGTTGGTTTAACACCAGAAAACCAATTAATTTTACATACCATATTAAGAGAATAAAATGTCAATAAACTGACGAATGGATAAAAAAAATGTGGCATATCCATACAGTGGATATCATCTGACAATAAGAAAGGATGAAGTACTGATACATGATATAATATAAATGAACCTTGAAAACATTATGGTAAAGTGAAAGAAGCCAGTCATGAAAGATCACATACTGTATCAATCCATTTATATGACATGTCCGAAATGGGCTAAATCTATACAGCCAGAAAGTAGATTAGTGGTTGCCTAGAGCTGAGGAGGGTAGGGAACAAAAATTGGTGGACAATGGGAAGTATTGCTGATGGCTGCAGGGTTCTTTTTGGGAGGACAAAAATGTTCAAAAATTAGGTCATGGAAATGGTTGTATAACCTGTGGACATATCAAAATAAATGAATTGTATACTTTAAATTAGCAAATTGTATGCTATAGGAGTTATATCTCATTAAAACTACTGTTTTGTTTTGTCTTTAAACAATCTCTTTGGCTATATGGCTGATTCCATGGCTGGAGTAGGGAGGGTAATTTAAGCAGGGAACATTTTGTTGGACCAAAAAGCAAGTAAGTGCTCAAATATGAATGTTTTTATGTGAAATAAATGCAGAATTTTCTTGAAGAGGTGCCTGCTTGCCAAATTTGAAATAATTTGAGCAAGAAAAAAAACCATAATGTATAGGAAAACTAGATTTAAATAATCCACGAGTCTATGGTGATGTTAAAAATAAATGCTATATAAATATACAATGCATATCACAAGAATGGAAAAAAAAGCACCACATGTATTCACCATCAAATTGGTATTAACTGATCAACACTTAAGTGCACATATAGTAATAACAGTCATCAGGTGTCAGGCAGATGGGAGTGGGGAGGAGGAGATGGGTATATTCACACCTAGCAGGTGTGGTGCGCACTGTCTGGGGGATGGACATGCTTGAAGCTCTGACTCAGGTGGAGCAAAGGCAATATACATAACTTAAATATTTGTACCCCTGTAATATGCTAAAATAAAAAAATGAAATAAAATAAAAAAGAATAATATCAAAAAGTCCCCAAACAATAAATGTTGGCGTGGATGAGGAGAGATAGGAACACTCATACACTGCTGGTGGGACTGCAAACTAGTGCAACCTCTGTGGAAAGCAATATGGAGATACCTTAAAGAGATACAAGTAGAAGCACCATTTGATCCAGCAATCCCATTACTGGGCATCTACCCAAAAGATCAAATGATACTCTGTAAGAAAGACACCTGCACCCAAATGTTTATAGCAGCACAATTCACAATTGCAAAGATGTAGAAGCAACCCAAGTGTCCATCAATACACGAGTGGATTAATAAAATGTGGTATATGTATACCATGGAGTACTATTCAACTTTAAGAAACAATAGTGATATAGCACCTCTTGTATATTCCTGGATAGAGCTGGAATGCATTCTACTAAGTGAAGTATCCCAAGAATGGAAAAACAAGCACCACATGTACTCACCATCAAATTGGTATTAACTGATCAACACATAAGTGTACATATAAGAATAACATCTGTTGGATGTC
>RJWJ010009359.1:0-50376 GCA_004363605.1 Indri indri
CAAAAAAGAAAAAAAACTTAGCCAGGCATGGTGGCACATGCCTGTAGTCCCACCTACTCGGGAGGCTGAGGCAGAAGGATCACTTGAGCCCAGGAGTCTGAGGTTGCTGTGAGCTAGGCTGACACCATGGCACTCACTCTAGCCAGGGCAACAAAGCGAGACTGTCTCAAAACAAATAAAAAAAATAAAAAAATAAAATAAAATAAAATATAACGTTGCTTAAACGTGGATGAGGGAAGCTCTGGAAATACACCTTCTTTATACAGGTCTCACAGTGACAAAACCCAACCGAGTCAACACAAGCAGAAGCCCAGAAGTGGTTCTCGTGTGAATGGTACGGCCAACACTCAAGGGGAACTCAATCTCCGCTGGCAATCACAGCACGGGTCTCTGAGTGGGGAGGAGAAACCCCCGTGTGCTGGTGGAGTCTCCTTCAACTGCCACCATCTCAACTGCTACCAAGGGGTCCCCAAGGCGTGGTTCTCCCTCAGGACCCAGAATGCTCCCATTGACAGAAGCATCCTCGGTGACACAGAACCTCCTCCCTCACCTAGAACCTCTGCCTCTGTTCTTTCCTCCAGATGCCAAATAAAGTGGAGAGGGGAAGGTGCTGTCTGCAAAGGTGAACCCCAACACAGCCTGGCACTTGGGTGGTGGGCGGCGTTCACACGCAAACATTTTTAGACAAACACTGACACAAAAATGCTCACCTAAGCACACCTTGGCTCTCCGTCACATAGCACAGACCCCGGGGGGGCCTCGGACCCTCCCACGCACCCCTGCAGGGGCAAGATGCAGCCCATCAGAGCAGCACATACACTGGAGAGATATGTATTCACCTCCCCAAGTGACACTTTCTGCAAGACCCACTGCACAGGCATTTATTAAACACCTACTGTGCACCAGGCCCAGGTGTGGGGAAACAAAGGCCTCTCATTTTTAGCTCCTCCACCCAAAATGACAAAAAGGTCTGTTGTCACAGGACTGAGCTCAATAAGATGAAAGAGGTGAAAACGCCCTGACAGTCACACACCAACTTAAAAGGTTTAGGCCTGGGGCATATTCCTTGTGCCTGGGAGAGTCACAGGTGTGATCACCCACCCCCACCACTCCTCTCAGTGGCCTAGTCCCTGAGTGACTTCGGAGACATCCTCAAATGCCAGGACGGGACAGCCAGGGCATCTCTCTGCATGTTAAACATGGTCTTCTAATAGCTCGGCTCTGGTGTCCTCACACCTCCTTTGAACTTGGCTTGGGACCGGCCAGCTATGTGACAGGGCAAGAGACTGCACTTGTCTGGGCATCAGCCTCCTCATCTGCAACAGGAAAACAGGGCCAGCCTTACACTGCCGATGTGAAGCCCCAGCAGGCCGGGCACGCAGAGCCCCATGCAGAGCCCGCTGTTACCACTGTAACCGCCAACCACAGAGCCTGGGGTCTCACAGCTGGAGGACAGCTGTGCTGGAACCAGGTCCCCACATCCCAAAGCCCCCACACTTTCCATTCCACCAAGCCCTGAAGTCCCAGACCCATGCACCCCATGGCATAGTTCCTGCTCTTCCTCACTTCCCCAGAAAGGAACACCATGTGGGCATCCCCAAGAGCAAGTGGCAGGGCACACCCAAGCAGGAGGGCCCAGTGGTCCTGTCCCCCTGCCCTCTCAGCCCACAGTGGAAGGACAGGCAGGAGAGCCCTTCACTAGGCCTGGCCACTCTGCACAAAATACCACATCAGATGGAGGCTTCCAGAGAGGAGGAAAATACCTGCGGAGAGGGGCTACGGCACGAGTTGCCGCTCTTGGCCATCAGGCCCCTCGGCAGGAGGGCCATGGAGGCAAGTGGGCAGAACCAGGGCTGGGATTGAGTGGACCTGCCTGGCCTTAAATCTGGCTCTGCCATGAACTCACCATGTGACCTTGAATGCGTCCCCCCCCCCCCCCCCCCCCCCCCCCCCCCACACACACACACACACACACACACACACACACACACACACACACTTTAGTGTCCTCACCTATAACTGGAAGTATCTGATAAGATCAAGGCTCCCCAACCTGCAGGAACTCACTGCAGAACTTGTGCCATTACTTAAGTATGTAATTGTACTTAATATTTTCATCAAAATCAACTCTTGGCCAGGCACAGTGGCTCATGCCTGTAATCCTAGCACTCTGGGAGGCCGAGGCAGGAGGATCGTTCTGAGCTCAGGAGTTCGAGACCAGCCTGAGCAAGAGCGAGACCCCGTCTCTACCAAAAAAATAGAAAGAAATTAACTGGACAGCTAAAAATATACACAGAAAAAATTAGCCGGGCATGGTGGCGCATGCCTGTAGTCCCAGCTACTCAGGAGGCTGAGACAGTAGGATTGCTTGAGCCCAGGAGTTTGAGGTTGCTGTGAGCCAGGCTGACGCCATGGCACCCGCCCCAGGCAAGAGAGTGAGACTCTGTCTCAAAAAAAAAAAAAAAAAAAAAAAATCAACTCTTACTTAAAGATAGATAAAGAAACTTTATGTCACTACTAGATTGGGAAAGTATCATTTGACTTAAAGTTACCTAAAAAAAATACAACAGAGGAGTTGAAAATAAAAATATATGTAGAGGTATACCATATTCATGGATTCAAAGTCAGCACTGTAAAGATGGCAATTCTTTCAAATTGATCTGTATGATCAACATAATCCCTATCAAATCCTAGTTAGCTATTTTATAGAAATTTACAAGCAAATTATAAAATTTACATGGAAATGCAAATAACTTAGAACACCCAAAACAATTTTGAAAAAGAACAAAGTTGGAAAACTTATGCTATCTGATTTTATAACTTACTATCAAACTACAATAAAAAGCCAGTGTAGTGCTGGTGTAAAGATAGACCAGGGTTTCTCAATCTAAGTACTACAGACATTCTAGACCCAATAATTCTTTGTTGGGGAGGGCGCTGTCCTGTGGTCTCTACCCAATAAATGCCAGTTATACAAATATACACCCCCAGTTGTGACAATCAAAAACGTCTCCAGACATGGCCAAATGTCCCCTGGAGGACAAAAATCACCCCAGTTGAAAACCACTGGGATAGACATACCAATCAATGAAACAGAATGGAGAATCCCAAAATAAACCCTCACACTTATGATCAACTGATTTTTGATGAAAATGCAAAGGCAATTTGATGGGACAAGGATGGTCTTTATGGCAAATGATGCTCAAATAACTGAATTCCACAGGCAAAAAAATGACCTTAGATTGTTACCATACATGAAAAAATTAATTCAAAATGGATCACAGATCTAAACATAAGAGCGAAAATGATAAAACTTCTAGGGGAAAAAAATAAGGAGAAAGTCTTTATGAGCTGGGGTTAGGCAATGATTTCTTAAACATAACTCCAAAAACATTATCCATTTTAAAAAGTAATAAATTAGACTTCATCAAAATTAAAAACTTCTGCTCTTCAAAAGAGACACCATTAAGAAAATTAAAAGACAAGCCAGACTGGTAGAAAATATTTGCAAATCACATGGCTGATAAAGGAATTATATCCAGAATAAAGAACTCTTACAACTTCCTGAGAAGATAATCCAATTTCTAAAAACTAGAAAAAAGACTTAAATAGACATTTCACAGTCAAAAGATATACGAGATAATAGCACCTGAAAAAATGCTCAACATTATCAGTCATTAGGGAAATGCAAATCACTACCACAGTGAGATACCACTTCACACTATCTTGGCTATAATCAAAAGGTGGACAAATGTTGCCAAGGATATGGAGAAATTGGACTCCTGATACACTGTTGGTGGGAATTAATGTAAAATTGTGCAGCAACTTGGGAAAGTTTGCAAGTTACTCAAAAGGTTAAACACACCGTTACCATATGATCTAGCAATTCCACTCTTAGGTATATAGCCAAAAGAAATGAAAATACATATCCACACAAAAAAATTATACAGGAATGCTCATAGAAGCATTATTCATAATTGGCCAAAAAGTGGCAACAACCCAAATGTTCGTTAGTAGAAAGATAATCAGAATGCACTATAACCATATAAGAGAAATAGATACATGCTACAACATGGATGAACTTTGAAAACATCAAGCTAAGTGAAAGACACCAGACACAAAAATAGCCTACACGCTGTATGATTCCACTTACGTGAAATGTCCAGAAAAGGAAATTTTTACTTTATTTTTTATTTTTATTTATTTATTTCTGGAGATGGGGTCTCGCTCTGTTACCCAGGCTAAAGTACAATGGTGGGATAACAGCTCACTGTAGACTTGAACACCTAGGCTTAAGTGATCCTCCTGCCTCAGCCTCCCAAATAGCTGGGAGTACAGGCATGTGCAACCATGCCCAGGCACAGCTAATTTTTCTTATTTTTGTAGCGAGGTCTCACTATGTTACTCAGGCTGGCCTTGAACTCCTGGGCTCAAGCAACCCTCCTGTCTCAACCTCCCAAGTCGCTGGGATTACAAGCATGAGCCACTGCGCCTGGCCAGAAAAGGAAAATTTTAAAGACAGAAAGTAGATCAGTGATGGGCTGGGAGTGGGGGAAGGGGCAGGGACTATCTGCAAATAAGCACAAAGAAACTTTTGGGAGGGAAAACTCTAAAACGGATTATGAAGATTGTACAACTCTATAAATTAAAAATCATCAAATCACGTTTACAATGGATGAGTTGTATGGTACATGAATTATACCTCAATAAAGCTGTTAAAAGTAAAATAAATAAGATACAGTGAAAACAAAGCCAATAGGCCGGGCGCGGTGGCTCACGCCTGTAATCCTAGCACTCTGGGAGGCTGAGGCGGGCGGATTGTCCTGAGCTCAGGAGTTCGAGACCAGCCTGAGCAAGAGCGAGACCCCATCTCTACCAAAAATAGAAAGAAATTAATTGGACAGCTGAAAATATATAGAGAAAAAATTAGCCGGGCATGGTGGCGCATGCCTGTAGTCCCAGCTACTCGGGAGGCTGAGGCAGTAGGATTGCTTGAGCCCAGGAGTTTGAGGTTGCTGTGAGCTAGGCTGACGACACGGCACTTGCCCCAGGCAAGAGAGTGAGACTCTGTCTCAAAAAAAAAATAAAAACAAAAATAAAAAAAACAAAGCCAATTATTATTAAATTCAAGCCGAGCACTGTTGCAATGCATGCTGAAGAAAACTGGACAGTAAGAAAAGTGTTAAAAAAAAATACTAGCACTCAATGATTCTTTCTCCTTGACATAATCAACGAAATTGAGAAACCTGAAAACTTTTTCATAAAGTGAGTGAGTGGTCCATGGGGGCACCCCCAAAAATGCCCTTAACCGTCCCTGCAGTCCCCAGTCCACGTTTCGGGAAACACACTAAAGTACCACTAAGGCCCCTCCTGCCTTGGACTGATGCTCCCTGACCTCGTGGAGTTCTCCTGAGGATCCTGGGAAGCTGACGGACCACAAAGGCACGGGACCAGGATCCTGAGGCTCCCATGCAAGGCTGGGGACCAGGAAAGATGAACAAAGAAAGGCACAAGTATCTGTGAGGTCACTCAGAAGCCTGAGGAACAGAAAAGGACAAAAGACGAGCAGGAGACAACAGCCTGCGGACAGAAGAGCACTGCTGTGGCCGGCAGCCTGACTCCGGTGGCCAATGTACTTCATCACCTGCGGTGCCAGTGCCAACCAATTTACAGTGGCTGACTGGGGTGCTCTGTGACGGAAACTCAGTGGGAAGAAGTGTCGTGAGTGATTAGCAACATCCGCCATGGTGGAATCCAAAAGTGGGCTATATTTGTTATTTTGTCCAAATGCCCAAAGGGACATCAAGTGTGCTCAGGTCCCAGGTGATAGGAAGTGCCACATTACACTTTTTGATAACTCTGTCATGCTACTGCTAACGTTACTAGAGTCTGAGCTCCCCACCTAGCTCAGAGCGCTATACAAAGTACCTCCCCATTTCACAGATGAGGAAACTGTGATGGGGGGTTAAGCAACTCGATCAAGGTCACTCAGCCAAAAACAGGCTAGAAGAACACCAAAGGTGGGAGAGGACAACAGCACACAACTGCTACATCCAATCTGGGGATATCAGCCCTCAGAGGCTCCAGGGTCTACCCGGGCTGCCCTGCTGCTGTGCCTGGGATACAGCTAGCATGGAGATCCCCCGACTGGTAGGAAACAGTGCCTTCTGCCCAGCTCTGACTCCATCCCCTTCTGACTGCCCCCAAACTGTGCTAAGTCTCCTCCTCCCTCTTTCATCCCAGCAGCCCCAGGACCCTCGCCTTCTTTCACCTTACAAAATCGGGGCAGAATAATTTTTCAAACTTCAGTGGACATCAGACTCACCTGGGGAATGGGTTTAAAATGGAAGTTCCTAGGCCTCAGCAGCTCTGAGGCAGGGCCTGAGATGTCTAACAAGCCACCCCACTTGTGGGAACAGGTGGTCCTGGACCACACTGGGAGATCTGGCCTGTGGGTGTCTGAAGACACCTGGGAGATGAGGCATCATATCAGATGAGAAGCCAGGATCTGAGAACCCAATCTGCATGTCCCAACGATGTCCAAATTCTCCCCCGTCCTCCTTCTCCCCTTTCCGCCACGATTGACCGCATGAGAAGGAGACTGAGAATGTGGAGCTAAAAGTTTCCAGACAGGCCAGCTCATGAAGAGAGGTAGGAGAACAGATGGGAATAGGGCTTTTCCAGGAGCCCCACACCTGGTCCTGGTGCCAGCTGTGCTTCTATCCAGCTTAGAGACTTGGGAAAGTCACTTCCTCCCTGGTGGCTCCAGTCCCTCAGTCATAAAACAGAGACCAGAGAATCCAGTAGATCCTCTCTAGCCATCTCCTGTTCTCCAGTTTGGCTCCAGGCCCTGTCCTCCCAGCAAGGACCCCAGTCCCTCTCCATCAGTTATAATCATCTTCTTGGGCCCAGCCCCACTCCCCTCACCCGCACACTGGGAGAGTTAAGCCTCTGTCCCGACGGGATGGTAAGTGTCCGGTCTTCACACCGAGCCACCAAAGCAAGCAGAAACCGACCAAAGTGGTGAGGTCAATCCTTGTGACGGTGAACGCTTTCCAAGCACAAGCGAAGCACCAGGACTAAGCACCTCGCCGTCCCAGGAGTTTCAAACAGCAGTCTCCCCGGTGTGCAGAGGAGGGAGCCCAGGCACACGGGGGCGAAATGACTAGCCCAAGGTCACCCAGCCGAGAAGTGGCAGCGCTGGGTACGGCTCAGGCCAGTCGGTCCAGGGTCCCCGGCCACGCCTCCGGCTCGGGCCGAGGGGCAGCGCGGAGCTTCCGGAAAGGAACGTGGCAAGAAGGGGACCGAGCAGGGCGCCCCCGCCCCCAACGCCCCAACCCCCGCTGCCGAGGGCCCCGCGCGGGCGCGCCCCCGTCCCGCCCCCGCGCCTGCCGCCCGGGCCCGCGTTCCAGCCAGCGCCTCGCTGTCCGCGCCTGTGGGGCCGCGGCCGGGCGCTCACCAGACTTCGGGGGGTAGCGGTAGGCCGAGTTCGCCTGGATGTCGATGTCCTCCACCCCCGCGATGCGGCGGCTCAGGATGGAGCCCATAGTGCGCGGGGCTGCCGGGCCTGGGCCGGGACGGGGGAGGTGGCGGCGGTGCCCTCACGCGGACATGACCCGGACCACACGGACTCTGGTCCACGGCCGCGGCGGCGCCTGGGCTCCGATTCCCCACCCCCGGCTCGGCCCGGGCCGGACGCCGCGGCGGCCCTCCGCCCCCGGGACCCGGGGCACGCCGGGAAATGGAGTCCCCTGGCTGCCGAGGCCGCCAGGTGCGGTGCAGGGAGCCTGCCTCAGAACTACATTTCCCAGGATGCTCCCCGCCCAGACCCTGACGCGTTGACTCCACTCCGGGAGGAACCAAAAGGACCTAAATCCGGGGAGAAGGAGCCACCAGCCGCACCGCAAATTGTCCTTCGCTCCGCGTTCCAAGCGCAGCACTAACATCTTAACGCCTTAGTCTCTTCATAATCTGTCCATATATAGACAGTTCTAGGGCCCCAACGCCTTCCACCTACCCCCGTTCTGAAATATCTCCCTGAGCCACTGTGGTTCCGACCCCCCTTACCAGGGTTTGCCCCTTGCCCGGACCAGCAGAGGGCACACACTCACCTGCCGCCCCGAAAGAGCGGGGGGTGAAACCCAGGCTCACCTGAAGCAGTGCGCACAGAGGAAGCCAGACACCTGCTTTTAGCCTTTGCCAGCACTCAAGGCCTCCTCCGGCGCCACGTCCAGGGCAATTGCATTGAAGACATTTTACAAATTGCCATGGAAGGCAGTAGACCTCTCCCCATTTTACACACAGGGAAACTAAGGCACAAAGGAAGGAAGGCTGCATACAATGTGCTGAAGACAAGTTTGCAAGAATTAAGGTGAAGATTAAAATCTCGCAGTTTGCAAAGTATTTCCTGGCTCTTGACTCACAACTCCGTAAGCAGGGACCAAGCAGAGGTCGGTTTTTACCTACGTTTCAGTTGAGGAACTGGGATTCCGAGAAGAGTGATTTCTCAAGTCAAGCCTGCTGTACCAAGAAAGCGGCTACGGAGGGCAGCGGCAGGCCAAGAGCCTCTGATGGTAAATTCACCACAGTCCACGTTAAAATATGTTCTACACCTTTTCAGGACCCAGAATCCAGGATCCAACCTTCCCATTGGGAAGCCAAATGAATAAGGTAGATCAGGGACTTGCGAGATTATGAGAGTCCAGGTCTTAGGGGAGCCTGATTAAATCTCCCTGCCCCCAACCAAGATCCACATTTACTGAGCACTATCATGTCATCATGCTGAGGGCTTTGCACATATTCTCTCATTTAGTTCTCTGATGTAGGTTCTATTTTCACTCACATCTTAAAGAAGAAGGAAGTGAGGCTCAGAGAAGTGAAATATCTCACTCAGATTGCATAGCGGATAAGTGGTACAGCTGGAATCTGAACTAGGCCACTGCTCTTACCTTGGCACTTTCTGGCTTCCCCAGAGACGTGCTCCAATGTGCCAGATTTCAAGTTTCTTGCCCCTGGAAGGATGAGCCTGAGGACATTCCTAATCAGTGTGATCTCTCTTCCCTTTCTTTCTACTAAGTCACATAACACAGGTACATGGACACACGTACAACAATACCACATTCAATTTACTGCCTTCGCTGTTTGTGGAAAGTGAGGGAGAGTCCAGAGGTTCCTGTGGTTCCCACGGAAAAACAGCACTAAGAGCACACCTTTTGGAGCCTGGACCAGGGCAGTTGATTTCACCTGCTGGATATTTGATTAATTATTCTTCTTAAAAGAGCATTGGACTCGAGGTATCCTCAAAGCCCCTCCAGGAATATTTTTCTGTTTATACACACCCAGGTAGAAGACAGGGCCTCCCTGATTTGGTCCAAGTTCCACTAACATCTGGGGTGATTCATTTATTTGTTCAGCAAATATTTATCACACAGCTGCTATGTGACAGGTGATAAATATTCGCAGGTGATGAACCAGGCAACAGGCATCAAATGGTGGAACAAGCTAGACACCAGGTCTGCAGGGTAGTGAGGAAACAGACCCTAAAAAGGTTAACAAGTATATAATTTCAAAATGTGGTGCGTGCTCTGGGGGACTGGATTGAGGTGCTATGAAATAATAGAGAAATAATATTGATAGAGGAGTCAGGGAAGGCTTCTTTAAGGAAGAGAGTAAAGGCAGGAGTTGAAATACAACTAATAACTAACCAGGCAAAGTGTGAGGGGTCGGGCTGCTCCAGGTTCTACACGGGGGTGAGCACATGAGCAAAAACACTGAGGCAGGAGAGAACTGAGTGTGGTCAGGAGATCAAAGGCCAGTGGGCTAGAATCAAGGGAGGGGGAGAGTATAGAATCAGAGGTCAGGAGCAAGGTGGGGGACAGATCTGGAGGCCCCTCAGTCAATACTGGATTCTTTGAAACATAAAGACAGACCCTGAGGACAGCGAATGGCTTCCTGGTCTGAGTCTCTCAAGTCTAGACTTCCTCTCAAGCCTCCTGAGGGGGACATGATCCTGGCCAATTTTTGTGTTCCCCAGTGGGTGTTTCGTAAATACGTCGGTGGAAGGGTGGGAGTGAGGAGGAGGAGGCCAGGGCATGCCACTGACTGACCATGTGAACTCTGGCAAAGCCCTCAACCTCTCTGGCCTTCAGGGAAATGCCTTCTCCTCCCCTCCCCCCATTTACTGTCAGGTCCCATCCCATCCAGCAAGAAATCCAAAGTCCACTCTCCAGCCCAGCTGATCTTGACTGAAAACAAAGTTGTTTTTTTCCCTTCCCTGTTGCCCCTGGAAAAACAAGCCAGCTGAGGCGGGTCAGGCACAGGAGACCAGCAAGGTGACCTTTGCCCCTGCCAGTCCCATCTGCCCCACCCCTACCAGCCTACTGGCTTGGGACATCTCCTTCAGGGCAGGTATCTGGGCAAGCCTGGGCAGGTATCTGAGTGTGGTACCTGGATGAGGGTAGGAGGAGGAGTAAAGGCACTTCCTGCCTCCCTGAACAAGAAAAGCCCTCAGTGGGCCCTGCCAGGACAGTGCCCACCCTCCCTTACCAGAAACACACCCTGCTGGCCCACCAGGTGCCTGTTCTCCTCAGGTTCTGAACATCAGAGGATTCCAACCTCAGTTCCTTTATCTGTAAAATGAGGATTGGGCTCCCCAGAGTGGCCCAGAGGGGTCAAAGGGGTCAGAGAGTGCTGGAACTGGTACACTGAGTTCCACGCACTTCAGAAGCATAAGCCCCCACAGCAGCGCTGGGAGAGCTCAGAGCTCTGCAGGTGAGGAAGCGAAGCTCAGAGATAAAGTAACTTGCTCAACACCAGTGAGCAAACTGTTAAGACTGACAACCAGGTCTGTCTGACCCCAGAACTACTTCCCCACCTTCTACCATGCTGTGTTGCAGTTCCAATGATAATAATTATAGCAGTCACCATATTCCAAGCTGCCTTTATTGTGTGCCTAGCCTGTGCTAAGCACTTTACCCACGTTAATTCACAAGTATGATGCTTTGCAAAGATAAGGGGTGATTCTCACCAAGAGCAAAAATCTCTTGGCACCATCGGGGTTTGCAAAGAAAAAAGCCCCTGAGTGATGCCCTCCCGGGCAGGAAAAAGGCTTAAACAGTATTTCCCGTGGTCAGGTGGCTTCTGCCAGGGGTAAGGAACCTGACACTCAGTGACCTCTCCCTGCCCATGGCCCAAGCTCCCAGCTCTAGCCCTCAGAGGTGGATTCCACTGCTCCCTGACTCCCTTCCCTCCTCAACCCTCTGAGCTATCATGGTGCCATCGCCTTCCCACCCCCACCCTCCCAAACCCGGGACGTTTCAGCCCTGTCCCCCAGTTACTCCATTACCCTCCTCCTGCCTCCCCACGGGAAAGCCCCAGGCAGGGATGAAGGGCCCACCCAGGTAGCCCAACCTTGGGGCTGGTCCCTCCTTTCAATCCAATTCCGCAGGGAGGGGCACCCTTCCCTGGAGCCAGGCACACCCAGAACATCACCTGATTCGGACTGGACTTCATCACCATCTGGTCCCCACACTACCACAATCACAGTGACCCTAATGCGAACAATGGATCGGATCTCTTAAAACACTTCGATGGCCCTTAACCCATCCCCAGGTCTGTGCCTGCTTCCTTAGGGCACTTTCCGTATTTGCAGTGCTACATTTGTCCTTGGGATTCCTGACATTCGCTTCCCCAGCCGTGGGCACAGCCACCTACCCCGGTTTTGCTCTCCTGTAGCCCCGGACCACATCAGGGCCAGACACAGAGAAAGGGCCCAACAAATAGTGGCTCAACGAATGGATCTGGGGCCAGGAAGCACAAAGAATCGGGCCAAGGTCACTCAGAGCGGGAGCAACCCCACCTCGCTACCCCGGCCAGCTCAGACCCAGGCCGGGCCCCACTCGCCAACCCGCGACATCAACCGGAAACCACATGTGCAGGGCTGTAAACACAGCCTGCAACGCCCCGCCCCCGCCCGCCACGTGACGCGCCCCCACCTGCCCGGACCCAGCGCCCGCCCCCGTCGCCGCCTGATTGGGCGGCCAGCTTTGTTTACCTTATATGGCCAGGTCCTAACACCCTGAGGCTACCCATTGGTCGAGGCGCGGCCTCACTCAGCTGACGTCATCCGGGACAGAACGATGCAAATAAACCAGGGCACTCTGGGAATGGGAGTTCGGGGCCACTCCGGAACTGGCTCTGTGGGGTCCTAGCGCCCGCCTCTGAGGGCCGGGATTCCCGGCGAAGAGCACGAGATTTTGCGTGGGAAAGTGGGAGTACTGCCGCGAGCAGGACCCCGAGGCACCCCGAGGACGCCGGTCTGTCCCGCGCGCCATCCTTTCCCCAGACTGTGTGCAGGCCTACTGTGTGGCAGGGCGGGAGCCAGGCTTGGGGAGGGCCCGCGCCTCGGGTGGGCGATGCGTGACTAAACTGGGGAGACCTGGAAGGCTGCCTGGAGGCGGTGGCTTCCAGCAGAGCTTTGGAGGGCAGACTGACTCATTCCCTGAACTAGAACTTAAGTGTTGGCGCCCACTGGGCACCGGGCCTGCGGGGCCTCGCAGCCCAGGGCTCCCGCTCTACGGGAGCGTTTGCTTGCCGCAGTGCGACGCCGAGCACCGAGGGGTTCGGGTCCCCAGCCTTGGCCAGGCCCCCGCGGCCCGGCGTCTACGCCCTCGCGGGGACTGCGGCCCTGCCCTCCCGCGGGTCCGGGCGCCGCGCGGCGGGGGCGCGGGACTACATGTCCCAGCATGCTTGGCGGCCGCGAGCGAGGCGAGGCGCGGTGAGTCAGAGCCGCACGGTAAATATTTGTATTAGCCGGAGCCGGCTCGCTAATGGTGGACGCGTGAGGCGGCGGCCGAGCGGCGAGGGCGGCCGGAGGGCAGCGCGCGGCGCCATGTCCGTGAACATGGACGAGCTCAAGCACCAGGTCATGATCAACCAGTTCGTGCTGACGGCGGGCTGCGCGGCCGACCAGGCGAAGCAGCTGCTGCAGGCGGCCCACTGGCAGTTCGAGGTGCGCGGCCGGGGCTGGGCCGAGCGGGGCCGCGGGCGGGGTGGACACGTGTGGCCGTGCGTCCTCGGGGCCGGCTGGGGACGCGACCCGCTCTCCCGACAGTCCCGGCGGTGTCCGGGCCCGGGGCTCGCGGCGGGCGGGCCGGGGAGGCGGGGCGCGGAAACGCCGCGCGCCCCCGAGGGGCCCCGAGTCCCCGGCGGTCGAGACGGTCCCCTCTTTTGTCCCGGTAACGGCCGAGGCTGGGCGGCGCCGCGGACGGACAGCCGGGCGGGCGGCCGGAAGGAGGTCGCCCCAGGCCTCGGCCGAGCGGGGCCGCGGGCGGGGCCGCCCGCGCGTGGGGTCCGGGGGTCGGTGCGCCCGGGGAGCGGCGGGCGCTTACGCGGACATGTGCATGTGTATTTACGCACGCACCG
Organism: Indri indri; assembly: GCA_004363605.1. Taxonomy (NCBI): domain Eukaryota; kingdom Metazoa; phylum Chordata; class Mammalia; order Primates; family Indriidae; genus Indri; species Indri indri. The sequence goes on from RJWJ010009359.1 coordinate 13,423, forward strand.
CGTTACGGCGTCAGCGGGGCACACCGGGCTGTGTACGTGTGGGCATGTTGGCGCGTGTGTGAACGCGCAGTCCGCCCGCTGCGTTTGGTTCCGCTCGGCGTGTACACATGTGGCGGTTTTGCGGATGGTGTCGGCGCCTCGTACGGTGTGGTGGTGTGGGTACACGCAGCACGGAGCGGGTGGGTGGTGGCTTGGGGCCCCACACTACAGCGTGGGGATGTGCGTGTGTGTACCCCGCTCCAGAGGCGCGCCTGGGGAGTCCACGTGTGTGTCCGGGTGCCCTCGGGGCTGGCAGGGGATTCTGTGCCAGGGTGGTGTACACGGTTCACTAGCTTTCGGGTTAGCAGGGCAGGAGGTGGGGCTGTTCCAGTCTGGCCTCTACTCCCCCAGGACTACGCTGACCCATAGAGCTGTAGTGCCCATGGTGTGCTGCCAAGAGCCACCCCGGCCCTTCCCTAATTCGTAGACCCCAGAAATAATCCCGTGGTAGTATCTAGGGTTGGGGCCAGACTCTCAGATGTAGGAGGGTCACACCATCAGCCAATCTGGTAGTGCCTATGCCCAGCTGGGGCCCAGGATCCTGGTTTCCCAATGGGGTGCCATCCCAGGGAAGGTGTCTGGGCCTGCAGGAGGACGGGCAGGCAGAGGGCTCTGGGGCTTAGCCCCCTGGTATGGGATGGGAATCAGAATGTCCCAAGCTTGGGACAGACTGAGGAGGCAGTTGCCCTTCCACCCAGAGAAATCCATCCTTTTCTCCTTGCCCACCGACTTCTTAGCACAGATCTCAGTAGCGCTGATCCTGGGCAGTCTTCGTCCCAGGAGATGGAGCCTGCTCTTTCTGGCCTCAGTTTCCTTTTCTGTATCGGGGGGGGGGGCAGAAGTGTGAGTCAGCCTCCAATGGCCAGCTCACGGCCCCCTCCCCCCAGGCAGCCCCACCTGGAGGAGCTCCCAGCTCCCCACCTAACAGCCCTGTTTGTCTCAAGGGCTGGATGTGGCAAAACTTGCAAAACCACATTCGTGGCAGTTTGCTTGAGTCCCACATCTGCATACGGGTTCCCTCCCTACCTAGGGCAGGGCAGGCAGGTGTCCAGTGGGAAGTGGGCCCTGCCTGCAGAACTCAGCCCAGCCCTCAGAACCTGGCACCCAGGCTGTCCCCCTCAGGCCACGCAGGTGAATTGAAAATGCAGCTTTGGGCCGGGCGTGGTGGCTCATACCTGTAATCCCAGCACTTTGGGAGGCCGAGGCAGGAAGATTCCTTTGCCTGAGCCCAGAAGTTCGAGGCTGCAGTGAGCTAGAATCAAGCCAAGCCACTGCACTCCAGCCTGGGCAATAGACTCTGTCTCTAAAAAAAACCAAAGCAAACCAAAAACACAGCTTTGAAAATTGAAGTGTCTGGGGGACAACTAGCCTGGGGGGCTCTGGTGCTAGCCAAGGGCACAGGGGCTAGTAGCCCTGTGCCCTTGGCTCATGTAAGGTGGCTGTACCTCAGGTCTCTGCATGAGAGTGGGAGAGGGGTTCATCACCGAACCCCATCCCCCTCTGTGCTCTCCTACCGGCTGCCAGAGTTTCTGGGTCACAGTCTCTGTGATTCAGGTGCTAATGGGGGCAGAAGGCAGCAAGGGGAGGGGCCTCCGTCTAGTGGGGCAGGTGTTTCTCAATGGAGAACTCACACAGTGGCCTTTAGAGGGGAGGGTCCGATGTGTTGGGGTTTGCAGAGTGAGCCTGGGCTGTCGGGAGTAGCCCCTGCTGCCAGAGGGTCTTGGGGTCAGGGAGGCGCTTAGACACCAGCACCAATGCCTGAGTGCCCACACCTGTTTGGGGACAACTGGGTAGGGTGTCTCCATCAGGAAATTCCCAGGATAATTTATTTGAATTTACTAAAAAAAAAAAAAAAAAATTAAAACCCCTGAGGGCAAGCCCTGGGAGCCTGACCGGCCTTTCTGAGTGTGTTGGGGCAGGGGAGGGGCCAGTAAGTTGCTAACAGCCAGGCCTGGGACTTGGCAGGGCCCCCAAGGACCCCTCACACACTTGCAGGGCTCCCTCACCCAGCACTTTGGCAAGAGCAGCCTCATTTCCCTCCGACACCCCCTCTGCAGAGGCCAAGCCAGGACACACCAAATGCCAGCACCTCCCCCCAGGGCCTGGGGAACCAGCTGAGCTGACACGCAGCGCCTGGGCTGGTCTGAGGCTGGTCTGAGGCGTGGAGTCACAGTCTGGGGTCTTAACCCCACCTTTGCCTTTTGCTGACTAAGTGACCCAGAGCAAATCACTTTGTCCCTCAGTTTCCCTGTCTGTAAAACGGGTCATACTAGTCCCTGCTCTGGGGTCAATGATGGCGATACATGCTCCTGCTCGATGTGGGCACCTTGCTCAGTGTGGCATGTGGCAGTGGGGCAGCTAGTAGCTGGTGGCCAGGGAGTTCTGCAGGAGCGGTTGTACGTGGGATGGTGGGCTCAGTCCAGGGGCTGCCCTCCTGCTCCACCACCGTGAGAACATTCCACGGGAGGCTCAGGTGGGTCAGTGAGTGAGTGGAAAACCCGGACACTCCTACTTAATTCTAGGTTCTCCTGGCTGGAATATGGTGATTTTAGGAGGTCACTGTTGCGAAGGAGGGGAAGCTGGAAGCCACCTAGTCCAGTGTCTGTGTTACAGACGGGGAGACTGAGGCCCAGACAGGCCACTTGGTTCGTCCAAGGCAGAGCTGGGTGGAGAAGTCGGTCTCCACCCTCCAGGCCCAGACTCCTTCCTTAAGCTCCCCCTGGCTCACAGATGAGGAAAGCGAGGCTCAAAGAAGAGTCAGGACTTGCCATCTATTGAGGTGGTGGAAGAGCCAGGCTAGACTCTGCCGAATCAAAGGTTTAGGTCCAGCTGGGCTACTTAGGAGCCACAGTCGTTCCCATGAGACAGGGTGAGAGCACTCTCTCCCCCTCCCCTATCATGGTGACAATGCCTGGTATGCACAAGGGGTGGGCTCTGCAAGCTGTGGGCACCTGGCTGGCAGGTGGCAAGGAGTGAGTGTCATGAGGGTCTCCACCACCCATCTGAACTGCCTGAGTGTCCTGGCACCTCCCTGGGCAGTGGAGGGTTGGGTGGTGACAGGCACACCACCGGCCTCAGCCTCCTCAACTCACCCTTCTGCTCGGTTGGTCAGGTGGTCAGGCCAGGGTTGCACCAAGCCCAGAGGAGCCTGGGAACAGGGGCAGCCGCAAGGCTGGCCAGGTCCTGGAGGGTGAGTGTGGGCCTTTCTCCCTGCAGACTGCCCTCAGCGCCTTCTTCCAGGAGACCAACATCCCCTACAGCCACCACCACCACCAGATGGTAAGTGTCCTCTGGAACCCCAAGGGGTGGCTCATGGGGCCCCAGTTCTGGGCTGGGAGGGAGGAGGCTGAGGCAGTTCATGCAGCGTAGCAGCCCCGGCCCAGGTGGAGGCGAGCTCTGGTGCACATGGGCCAGACCTGCTTGGAGTTGGGCCATCAGGTGTCCAGGCTCAGCGGGCGTCCTGGATTCAGCTCCCGGGGGAGCGCTGACAAAGCCTCGTGGCCCCGGAGCCAGTGTGGATCTGTACCCTCTGCCACCCCCAGGGAGGCTGGGTCAGCTCATCTCAGTGCCTTTCCTCTGCGAGCCCCTGGGTGGTGGACCGGCCGGGTGGTGGGGCCAGGGTGCTGCTCCAGTGGTATCTGGGGAAGGGACACAGTCTTCTCAATAATGGGAAGTCTTCCCAATAATGGGCTGGCCATGTGTCTCCTCTCCGGAGGCAGTGGGGGACCTGAGGGGGCTCTTGCAGAAAAGGGTGCTCACTCCCTCTCTCCATTCTTCCCCCACAGATGTGCACTCCCGCTAACACCCCTGCCACGCCCCCCAACTTCCCTGATGCCCTCACCATGTTCTCCCGTCTCAAGGCCTCCGAGAGCTTCCACGGTGGCGGCAGCGGCAGCCCGATGGCCGCAACAGCCACCTCGCCCCCACCGCACTTCCCCCATGCCGCCACCGGCAGCTTTGCGGCACCCAGCTGGCCGGCTGCAGCCTCGCCCCCCGGGGGCCCACAGCACCACCAGCCACAGCCACCCCTGTGGACTCCGGCACCCCCTTCCCCGGCTTCAGACTGGCCACCCCTGGCCCCCCAACAGGCTGCCTCAGAACCGAGGGCCCACCCTGCCATGGAGGCAGAGAGATAAGGGAGGCCCCTCCCCCCTCCCGGAGGCCAGGACCCCGTGGGGCGGGGGAGAGGATGTCTCCGCGGGCCCCCTTCACCCCTTCTCTGTCTGCACCCCTGTTCCCCAGAGCCCTGGAGGGGAGACCGGACTCTAGCCAGGCAGGGACATGTCTTGTGCCAGCATGCACAGCTGCACGCACATGAGTTCGCAGCACCCAGTGCGCTTGGGTTTGGTTCAGAGTGGTTTGGGTGCCTGGTGGACAGAACTTCAGAGACCAAACAGCCTTCCCTCGAGGACTCACCTGCCCCGCCCCAGCCCAGTGGGTGCTGCGGAGAATCGCCCGGCGGAGACGCTGCTGGCTCCTGACTTGGAGCTCCATGGGGGCCGGCAGGCCCAGATCCCCACCCTCGAGGGCGCAGAGCCTTCTCCGCATGTGTGGGTGTAGCTGTGTCTGTGTATTTATATGTATGTCGCTCTTCAGAACGCAACCTAGCGCATGGGGCAGCTGGACTTTGCATGTTAGAGTGAGCCCCAGGCCCTCACCCGCAGCCCCTGCCAAGGCCCTGTCTCGCCCTGCCTCCTCGTCAGCCAGCATTGCTGCCCCTGCAGAGAAAAGGATCATGGGAAACTCCAGGTCCCTTCCCACCCACCCCAGCGCCTGCCTGCTGGGGCTGCCTGCATGCCTCCCCCAGAGCCCGGGGCACCGATATCCATTTCCTTTCCCGTTTTAACAAAAGAGAAGAAAGAATTCCAAACCACGCCAGACTCTGTGGTCTTGCCTCCTATCCTAGGCTTTCCTGCTGGCAGGCCCAGTCTCCCCGGCTGCACACTGCTGCCTGTTGTGCTCTTTCGAACCACAACATGCGCTGGAATCTTCCTGCCTATCCAAGGCTTTTCCCATGAAGTTCGTTTCTGGCCTGTGTTGCCAGATCCCAGCCTCTGTCCACTTACCCCTACTCTGCTACTCAGCTGGATAGGTCTGCCCCCCGGGTGGGCAAGCAGGGCTCACTAGTGCCTTCCGTCGTCCCCGTTTCACGTCAGGACCTTTCTTGGTCATGGCGCCAGGGCCTGGCTGCAGGCTGGACCTGTGTCAGCCTCCAGCACACATGGTAGGGTGGGCCAGGACCTCTGGGGCCAGGTGGCAGGTTGGATGCAGATCCAGTGGGGCTGAAGAGGGCACGGGCAGGGCAGCGTCCAGCCTGGCAACCTGGGGAGTAAGTAGGTCCCAGGCTCCACTGGGCCTGCTGGGGCCCCTTTGGGAGAAGGCACCCCTCAGCCTTGTGCCCTTTCTGAGGGGCTTGGGCTTATACAAGCCCCACGGGGCTCAGCTTGCAGCTCCTCACAGGCAAAACTGAATTCCTACTCTAGGGTGGTGCCAGAGAGTTTCTCCTGTTTCAGGGGGTCCAGCGCTTGCCTGGCATCTGGCACTGCCCATCCACCTTTCCTGCTCGCTCACACCCAGGGCCATGTCTGTGCTTCCCCCTTGCCATGCCAGCGTCTGCCCTATCTATGACCAGCTGAAAGCTGCACAGGCTCTGCTGACAAAGCCCTCCTGGGACATCTGTTCACTGGCTGGGTGTCACTGGACTGGCTGCAGGGACCCCTGCTCGAGCTACTGCTTGTGTCCACCTTGAAACCCACCTTTTGGGCAGCCAGCCCCATGCACCGCCTAGGGAGCCCGTGCAGCAGAGGAGTGAGCAAGCAGGTGGAATGGGGGTGGGGCAGCTCCAGCTTCCTGAGCCTTTGCAGCTTCTCTGTTCTTTGGAGTGGAAGAAATTCTCAGGAAATAACTGCCACACCTGCCTTCCAGTGGTAGGAGAAATGCTTTGCAGACAGGTGTTTTGGGGTGATCTGCTGTGTGGGGAGAGTGTGCCAGGGCTCTCCTGGCAGGCATATTGCAGAGGTGGCTTTATTTGTCAGCTGTGAGACAGTGCATGGTCTAGAATTCTGCACAGTGGGCCCTTTGGGTGGCCTGTAGTGGACCACATCCTCGCTATTCGGTGTGGGTCCTAGGCCAGTAGCGTCACCTGGGAGCTTGTTAGACACTCAGGCCCCAGCCCAGACCCCCCAAGTCAGAATCTAACAGGAGCCCCTGGTACCAAATAGATATTAAAGTTTAGGAAATGTCCTACACAACATCTTTATTAAATGCCAGAGGTGAGGCCATGTTTCTGTGTGCTGGGCCTGGAGGTCTTAGGCGTCACGTTAAGGATGAAGGGACTGAGGTTCCCATAGGTCTGGCTTTTTGAATGTGGGCACTGTTGACATTTGGGGCTGGATCATTGTCCCTGCAGTGGGTGCTGTCTTGTGCGTGTGGGATACCGGCAACATCCGTGAACCCTGCCCTGCCCACTTGACCCAGTAAGTAGCACCCCCCAGCTGTAACAATCAAAAATGTCTGCTGAGGCCTGGCACGGTGGCTCATGCCTGTAATCTCAGCACTTTGGAAAGCTGAGGCTGGAGGATCGCTTGAGGCCGGGAGTTTGAGACCATCCTGAGCAAGATAGCAAGACCCCGTCTCTACAGAAATGTAAAAATTAGTCTGACATGGTGGCATATGCCTGTAGTCCCAGCTACTCGGGAGGCTGAGACAGGAGGATTGCTTGAGCGAGGAGTTCATCCTGCAGTGAGTTATAATGGCGCCACTGCACTCCACCCTGGACGACAGAGTGAGACCCTGTGTTAAATGCAGACATTGCTAGTGGCCCTCAGAGGCACAGTGGCCCCCATGGAGCACCCCTACCCTAGTCCTGTGCTCCGCATGCCTGGCTGCACAGCACAGCCTCCTGGGAACGAAAAAAACAGCAAACCGCAGGTCCCTGGGCCTTACTGCATCGGAGTCTCTGGGGAGGCCCGGACGTGTAACTGTGAACACTGCCTGGGGAGATCGTGGTGGTCCATCTGGGACTACGGTGAAACCCAGTCCTAGGTACACTTTAGAAAGGTGGACTTCACAGTGTATCATTTATACCTCAAAGCTGCAATTCAAAATCAAAGAGCTCCCAGGTGATGCTGACATAGCAACCCAGCATATGCCCCGTGGTGACTGGCAGCCTCCACACTCACGGGTCCCCAGACTTTCGGAGCATAAGGTCCCCTGGTGCTTGTTAAACACCCAGGTTCCCAGCCTCCCCTGAGGCATCAGTTCTCCAGGAGGGCACAGAATCTGATTTTTAGTAAGTGCCCCAGGCAAGGTGGGAACCTCGAGTGTTCTTGTAGGAGAGGGCAGTCTGGGATGTTTGGGGAGGGCAGGGTCGGAGCTGGGGCCTGGGAACACGGGCGTTTCCAACACATGCAGAGGCCCTACCCCATGTGCCTGGAGCCTGTGTCTTAGGGCATCTCACAGGTGAAGGAAGGGAGACACGCAGGCAGGGACTCCCTCGAGGGGAGCAGGAGGTGGGCCTACGAAGATCCCATGTGCCCCAGAACTTGAGCGTGACACAAAGAGCCTGGAACCTTCAAATGCAAGACTACAGGAGCCAGCAACAGGTACTACGTGTTCAGGTGTGAAATAGCTGAGACGCAAAGGTGCTGATGGACTGAGAGGACAGGCTTGTTTACAGGTCTGTCCTGGGAGCTGCCTAAGTGACACACAGAAAGCCAGCCTTGTTCCTTTAAAGTCTAGCTGTAGCTTTTGACTGTTTCCAAAATTCCACTTAAAAAGCACCATTTGCATCCATGAGGTTGCTCAAAAGCACGTGCTCAGAGCTGTGCGTGTCTGATTCCCGGGGTACGCGGCAGCCAGTGGGAATGAGGGCCTGGCCCCACCAGGTGACAGGTGGGTGTGCCTTTCCGGCCTGCAGCCTGGGGGGCACGTCATCTCAGGGCTTTGCAAACGTACAGTCCCCGATGTGTGCTGTTTGTCTTGAACACAGTGTTTTACTTTTTAAAAATATGTTTGCCAACATTTTAAAATCGGGAGGATTTATGTGAAAAGCCTCACTTAACCTTGGAAAACTGGAATGTCAGGCCCAAATTCCCTCAAAGCCACCCCTGGCAGAAGTGGACCTCACGCTGGGGACACAGCCTGGCCCAGCCCTGCCAGCCCGAGCCCACTGCACCCCACTCACCGGCATGGATGTGCGCGTGCCCAGCTCCTGCCTAGGAGCCAGCTGCAGTCTCGGAAGGGGTCTCAGTCTTCACCAGGAGCTGCTGGTTGTGTGGGCACCTGGCTGGATGCAGGGTGGGCAAGCACGACCCCACCTACGCACAACTGTAAAAGAGACAGGCTTGTTCTGTGAGATTCTCTTGGACGAGACGGACACTCCAAGGGCCGCTGACTGTCCCCAGGGTCGTTTCCGTGGTCCAGCTGGGGTTCTCTGAGCACACATTGTGGCTGGCGGCAGACAACCAGGCTGTCCCTCAGGCTGGCTGCAGGGGCAACCTTCAGACATGGGCGGGTGGGGCTGCTGTGGCCCTCGAGGTCTCTGAGGGGCTTTTCACAGCAGTCTCCAGCACCACACAGAGGACAGATGAGTCCTTTGACTGGGGTCTACCTTCCAGTGAGGGGGAGGCCTCCTGGGGTGGCCAAAATGGAGATCTTTTGAAGCAACCCTATTTCTAGCTCCTGCATTTGGAAAGGTCTCTGGTTTCTAAGCCACAGCTTGTAATTGGGCAATGTATATATTTCAAGTGAGCCTTAAAAGAACACAGCTGTTTTTGAGGTGGGGGGAGTGCCGAGTCTTCCTGGGGACGGAAGGAGTTGGGGGGCGCTTCCAGGGTGACCAAGGTCTTGTCAGTGGCACGGCACAAGGCACTGGGGAGCCTGTTGGCGAAGTTCTGCCCTGCTTTCTCGGGGCATTTCTCACCTCCTGGGGAGTAACACAGACCCTGGTGACGCCACAGCAAGGGGAGGGCGGGCGTGGGGGAGAGAAACCCTCCTCTGGCAGTTAAGTGTGTGTGTGGAGGGTCTCTGCCTACAGCCCCCAAATCCATGGAGAGTCAGAGGTCAAGCCGGCCAAGATGATGGTGAAGGGCAGGGGTGCGGCGCAGGGTGATTCCAGTGTCCCTAAGGAGTCCCTGCACAGAAGGCCCTTCCGGCAGTGCCTGCACTTCCACCTTCAGCTGTCTGCCTGCGGGCACTGCTGGTGCCTTTCTGCTGTCAGTTGTTTATACCGCAGGGTTCATGAGCTCACGGTGTTTGAAAGGGAGAAAGCATTCAGTGATCTGCATCTGTGGGTTAGGGTTAGGGTTAGGGTTCTTTCCCCGCATCGGTGGGTTGTGAGCTGCGCAGCGGCACAGAGTGGTCTCCATGCAGCATCTCCATTCCAGCAGCACCAGAGCTGGGACCCTCTGCTCCGCAAGAACCACTGCCCCCTTCCTGCCTGGTGTCGGAGCAGCCGCGCTCACACTCCTCCCCCGTGATCAATTCATCTGTCTTAAAACTGAAAGTCTTGTGTCCTAGGAACCCCTCTCACTGCCAGGCAAACCAGGACGGCTGGTCACCCTGTTCCGTGTCCCGCCTGGCCTTCCTGCTGTGTCCCAGGCCAGGCGTTGTCCCCTTGTGGACGAGGAGGCTGGGCCCAGGGCCTTCTGAAATCCCCCTCCGCTGGCCTCGTGCCTGGCTCCACCGCTCCCTAGCTGTCTTCCCCTGCCCATGGAGCAAGCCACGCTCCTGAGGCAGCCGCCCAGGCCACCCCCCCAGTAGGTGCATCTCCCCCTTCCAGCTTCCAGGCCTGCAGGCCCCACCTTCTGCGATGGGGCAGGGATTCTGCCTGCGGCTCCCACCTGGGACCAGGCCAAAGGTCAGCCTTCTCCCCCCCAGCCCCACCCAGGGACAGCACTGTCTTCTTCCAGGATTGCTCCCAGCTGGCCTGCTGTGGGGCTGAAGTCCCCACCTCCCAAAGCACCCAGGAGGCCTGTATGAGTGCAGAGACCCACCAGGCCCTCCTCACTCCCTGGGCTGCAGGCACTGACTCAACAACCTGAGACATGGGCTGGGAAGATGGCTTTGCAGGAGCCAAGTGGGGACAGATAATGAGGGCTGTGAGGAGCGGAGGTCCCTGGGTACCGCAGGTCCATCACGGCCTGGCCTGTGTGCCCCAAGAGCCCCCACCTCCCAGTTCAGCCGACGGGGCACAGCGCCCGCCCCTGCAGTGAAGGCCCCTCTAGTCTAGCAGGTTTGGCCTCCTGGGTGGGGGCCAGAGAGCTTGGGCCTTGCTGCGTCACCCTGGGCCTGTTGCCCCTCTACTCTGGCCCACAGACTGAGCCTGGGGTGGTGGCCATGGCGGGGGCCAGCAAGTCCCACCTGCCCGCAAAGAGGGCACCTGGCCTGTCCCCTCATCCACAGTTAAAAAAGTGGAAGATTTTACTCAGGGCAAAAGTTGCCAAAAGTATTCATCTTCGATATAGAGGTAGGGGCTGGGGCTGGGCAGTCAGCTGGGACAGGTAAGCCATGGGCAAGAGGGGCTTGGCCTCACTTGGACACAGTCCTTGGAGAAAGGAAAGAGCAGTCAGGCAGGGGTGGGTGCAGTGAGGAGCTGAGCAGGGGCTGTGGGGCCATAGGAACGGGGCAGAGACTCTGAGGGCCACCAAGGCCTGGGGGGAGCCTAGAGCCCCCGTCCTGCCCAGGGCAGCCAGAGAGGAGTGAGCGGGCGCCTCCGCAGCTCCCTCCTGGCAGCTCTCCCCACCCCCACCTGACCCATCCCAGCGACCCAGTGCACACAGGGTGGGGCTGCTTCAAGCCTGTGCAAAGGGGATGGTTTTAGTTTCTGTGAAATGGGACAGGACTGTCACTAGGACAAGACAGGCCAAAACTGGAGCACCGGGGGCAAGAAGGGAAGAGGAAACGAGACTGAGAGAGGAAGGGGAGGAAGTTGAGCCGGGGGTTCAGCAGCCCCAGAAGGTGGGTCTGGGGAGCCCTGCGCTCTGTGTCCCAAGGGTGGTCACGGGATTGTCACAGCACGACTCATGACCTCACGGTTCGCTCTTTTCCCACCAAACCTGTGGGCAGCGAGTTCAGAAAGCGGAAAGACTCCAAACAGGCTCGCAGGGGCCCCGCCCAGGCCACACAGTGCCGTGCTGGGACACCAGGGCGTCTCGCCAGTCTCCTCGCGGATTGGCCAAGAAGTAAATGCAAACAATCAGATTTCGTTAACTATCCAATGTGTAACAGTAATTACTGGTAGAAATTACATGAAATAAAAAAGGATGCTTGTAGTAAAATTTGGTTCCCAGGGGAAAATTGGTCTTCGCAGAAATAACAGCCTCCAAATGAAATGCACGGCGGCAAGAGCTGCGATTGGAACAGATTCTGATGCAATCGTTTCAGCAAATAAAAAGGAAAGTGTTTTTAAAACCACTTTGTGTCGTATTGAAAATTGGTCAAGGAATTAACTTGGCTTGGTGGAAAATTCACTCTAAAACCCTGTGTTCTCCATGAAAATGCAGAATAAGGAGGCCCGTGTTGTTTGTATTTATACACACAGAGTAAAAATAGCCATGGGTCAACATGGGGTGTCCCTTATACAGACCCCTCCCCTATGCCCAGGGCCCCCCACCCTGTCCTGGGCCAGGCACAGACACCCAGGTCTCAGCCGGGGCACAGAGGGGACCTGGCGGTGGGAGCACAGGTGGCAGCTCATGGGTTGGTGGGCTCCTCGGGGGGCTGTTTGCTGGCTCGGGATTCGAGGCGCAGAGGTCTCAAGTGCCTGGCGGGCCCTGGGGCTTGCTGGGGGTCCCTCGGGTGTGGGACCAGCGTTGGCAGCAGCGGCAGTGGCGGCAGGGAAGGCGGCCGAGCTGGCATCATCGGGTGAGAGCCCAAGACATCTGAGTAGATGCTGGTGCGGGGGCACAGGGCTGGAGGCAGGAGAGACCCCAGATGTGTCCCAAGAGCACCCCTGGGAGATGCTGGCCTGATAGGGCACCCCACCAAGGAGGGGGGAAGCCCCGGCCTGGAAGTGCTTTATGTGCACGGCAGGGTAGGCACCACACCTCACCTGGTCCCCGGCACCCTAAACTTCCAGGAGGGTAACCCAAGATAAATGACACCAGAAATGGGTGCCACAGTGGAGCAGAGAATACAGGGCTTAGAGTCTGGGGCCCTGAGCTCAGGTCCCAGCTCACTGGCTCTGTGACCTTGGGCCTCGTCTCCCTTCTCTTTAAATAGGTTAATTGTACCCACCTCCCAGGCAGGATCGGGCGAGGTTAGGGAGAAAGTGCTCTGTGCACTGTGAAGGGCCCCAGTGCCTGGCACAGGGCGGTACCGACTGGAGGAGCACACGCGCTCAGGGCTTTCCAGCTGGCTCCCACCCACGGCCCCCTGTGCCACCCCAGCAGCTGGGTGGACACCTGGGAACAGATGCCTGACCTGGGTCCTGGGGCCTAGAAGTTCCCCTGAAGGACGAAGCAGCAGCCCGACAGCTGGGCGAGGCCCCAGGGCCCCACCTCCCCGGCCAGGGCCTGTCAGGTGATGCAGCCAAGGCAGGTAAGAGGTGGGTGAGGCAGGGGTGGGGGCCATGGGGAGGGACCAGTGACCCTGCCAGGATCCCAGCTGGGCCAGGGTCGGGGGTCAGGTACTCACGGGGGTAGATGGCATCAAGCAAGGCACCGGAGCCCGCACGATCACACAGGCTTCGCAATGGGGGGCACGGAACCTTCGCAGCTTAGCGGACAGAAAAGGGGAAGAGATGGGAGTGGGTTGGGGCTCTCCCAGAGTTCCGTGCCCCCTGGAGGCCCTGCGGCAGGCCATTCATTCATTCCCCCAGGGGGACCGGCCCTGTTTCCCGGGCCCACCCACCCCACCACACTCAGCCCTGCCCACTCCTTCGTGGAAGAATGTTGCTCCCCTCTTGCCTCCTTGAGTCTAGGCTAAGGGAGTAAAAGAAGGCTTTTTTCTTTTTTTTCTTTTTGAAACAGGTTCTCACTCTGTCACGCAGGCTAGAGTGCACGATCATGGCTCACTGCAGCCTCGAACTCCTAGCCTCGAGCGATCCTCCTTCTGCGGGCTCCCAAAAGTGCTGACACTACGGGCGTGAGCCCTCGCACCTGGCAAAGGCTTTCTGAACGTCACTCGGGCCTGGGCGGAGAGCAATGCTATTTTGGCGCGTGAGACGCGGGGAAATGCTCACACGATTGCTGGTGGTTGGATGTCTGGCGGTTCTTTAGATTTCCCGCGGGCCAGACCGCCAAATGCCTCCTCCCCCAGGTCCTGTCCTTCACCTTATTATTATTTTTTTTTTTTTGCATTACTCGAGATAAAACTCATGTAACATGAAACTAACCATTTTAAAGTGTACAATTCTGAGGCATTTAGTACATTCGGTGTTGTACGACCCACCTCTATCTAGTTCCAGAACATTTCCATTACCCCGGAAGGAGCCCCTGTCCCGTTTAGCAGTCGCACTCAGTTCTCCCGCCCTGACCTGGCAGCCACCAATTTTCCTTCTGTCCCTAGAGATGTACCTATTCTGACATTTCATGGAAACGGAATCCTACAACGGGTGGCCTCTTGGGTCTGGCTCTGTCCTTCACTTTCAAAGCCAAAGCCTCCCCTTCTCCCTGTCCAGCCAAGAATCACCGTGTCCCCAACAGGCCACCCACCTGGATACCTGCAACCTGGGAACACCTTACATGGCAAAGGGAGTTGGAAGAAGTTAAGGATCGTGAGGGGAAGCATCCCGGTGACCCAGGAGGCCCTTGTAAGGAGGAGGCAGGAGGTCAGAGAAGAGGTGACAACAGAAGCAGAGGCCAGAGTGACGCTCCTTGGAGAGGGAGGAAGGGCTCGAGCCACAGACGCAGGTGGCCTCCAGAAGCCGGAACAGGGAGGGAAACAGACTCTCCCCGGGACCCCCGGGAGCACAGCCCTGCCTCGACTTTAACCCAGGGAGCCGATTTCAGCCTTCTGATCTCCAGAACAAACTAACATAAATCTGTGTAGTTTTGAGTCACTCAGCTTGTGGTAGTCACAGCAGCCGCGGGGGGGAAAGGAACAGAGATGGGGTCCGGGCTGGGCTGTGTGCTTTAGGCAGTTCCCTGGGAGCTGGCGCAGGGGCGAGGCTGGCGGGGTGACTTCCCCCTCGGCTCCCTCCTGCCTCTGCTGCTTGCATCCGCCACCTCCTCCCCAGCCCTGTCTGGGCTGAGCCTTCCTTCCCTGGAGGCCTCTCTGAAAGTCCAGCCTGCTGACCGCTGGCCCGGCACGTACGCCCTCCTGCAGGCACCGCTCACTGGGGACCAGGTGTTCGTCTGCGCCTGACTACAGCTCCGGAATCTGGAGGCCAGAGGCTGGCCGGAGGACTCTCGGTGGCCGGGGGCTGGCAAAGGCTGTGCGCACAGCAGGAGCGCGCAGGACACGTGGGATGAGCGATGAATGAACCTGGGACCAGGCTGGAGCTGGGCGGGGCTCACCCTGGCTGCTTTTAGGGTTAGATAGCAAGTCCGTTTTGAATTAGAATATTCTTTTAGGTAAATAAATGAGCAACAGGAGCAAACTGTTGAAGATCTGGCAACAGACATGTTTCCAACTGATTTCTAATACAGATAGTCCCCAATTTACGATGGTTTGGCTTTGATTTTTCGACTTTATGATGGTGCAAAACCGTCCCAATGTCAACATAATGTACGGTATTCGATAAATTACATGAGACATTCAACACTTTATTATAAAATAGGCTTCGTGTTAGATGATTTTGCCCAATTAGAGGCTCATGTACATGTTTGGAGCACATTTAAGGTAAGCGAGGCTAAGCCATGATGTTCGGTAGGTGAAGGGTATTAAATGCATTTTGATTTCAGATATTTTCAGTTTATGGCAGGTCTGTCGGGACGTAACTCCATCGTAAGTCGAGGAGCACCTGTACTAGTTAGCTTTGTCACCCCAGCAAGACAGCTGAGACCTTCACGATTCAAGTTCTGGTTCACTGTGTAGGTCTCAGGAATGAATGAGCCATCGGGGAGAAGGCCCTCCCTCTGGGGTGACATCCTGGGGCCAGGCATAAGAGGAGGTGGACGTCATCCGTCCTGGCCCCTCTGCCAGGGATGCCCTCCCAGCAAGCACCCTCGCCTGCTCATTTGTGAAACACGTCTCCAGGTGGCCGCAGGGAACAAGGAGGTGGGGCTCATTAAACATTAGCCATTGTTGTTACCCTGCTCGGTGATCCCTGCAGCCCGGCCCAGCCCCTCCCAACAGACCTGAGGTGGGGCAGGCAAGGCGGGTGGCCTGGAACAGCCAAGCCTCCCCAGGAGAAGGCCCATCCCACCCAGGGAGAACACAGGGTTCAATATGGTCTCCTGAGCTCCTGGAAATGAGTGGGGGCCTGCAGTGGGGTCGAATGGTGGTCCCCAAAACGATCCGTGCCCTGGAACCTCTGAATATGACCTTATTGAGAGAAAGGGTCTGCGCAGGTGTAATTAAGTCAAGGATCTTGAGATGAGATCATCCTGGGTTAGGTTGGGCCCTAAATCCAAAGACAAATGTCCTTATAAGAGGAGAGGAGGCCAGGCGAGGTGGCTCACACCTGTAATCCTAGCACTTTGGGAGGCAGAGGCCGGAGGGTTGCTTGAGCCCCGGTGTTCGAGACCAGCCTGAGCAAGAGCGTGACTCTGTCTCTACAAGAAATAAAAAAAAAGTAGCTGGGCATGGTGGCCTGCAGTCCCAGCTACTCGGGAGGCTGAGGCAGGAGGATGACTTGAGCCCAGGAATTGGAGGCTGCAGTGAGCTATGGTGACACCACTGCACTCCAGCCTGGGCAACAGAGTGAGACCCCGCATCAAAAAAAAAAAGAAAAAAGAGTAGAGGAGAGAACAGGTGCAGGAGGTGGCTGTGTGCTGACGGAGGCAGCGAGTGACGGGGCCACAAGCCAAGGAGCACCAGCAGCCACCAGAAGCTGGAAGAGGAAGGAAGGATCCTCCCCGGGAGCCCTGCTGACACCTGGACTTGGGACTTCCAGCCCCTATAACTGTGAGACAAAAAACTTCTGCTGTTTTAAGCCGCCCAGTTTGTGGCAATTTGTCATGGCAGCCCCAGGAAACCGGCGCAGGATGCTTCCTTCTTTGTCAGCACGTCTAATAAAATGGTCCCCTGCCCTTTCTCACGTCTGGTGTTTAGTCCTCAAGTCAGTGGGGAGAAGGGTCGTGCGGAAGAATTTCTGCGGGCGGAGCTCAGCCCTCTGGGTGACCTCTGGACGCGGCATGTGCATCTCCCACCTGAGGCACAGTTGAGAACTCCTCTCCCCAGAGGGGAAAACACCCCACGGGGGTGTGCAGAGAAAGCTCCCTTTTTTGGGTTGCAAGCCCATGATGGAATCTGGAGTCCTGGGGTCCCAGGCAGGAGTCAGCTGGAGCAGGAGCCTCCACACTGCAGTGACCACAGCAAGCATTCCAAATGTCTGGGTCTCCCGCTGACCCAGTGGTCCAGGGCCTGGTCCAGCCTTCTCCTCCTCACCCTGGCCCCATGCCAGGCTCTGCACTCTGGGCAGACTCTGCTTCCTGAGTTCCTGCTGAGCCTGGTTCCGCCCACCACAGCTTTGCACCCGCTGTTCCCTCCACCTGGGCCACCCGCCTCCCCTGACCCATCAGCCAGCTCCAGGGCAGCTGCTCTAAGGACTGGCGTCCCTTGTCACCACTCTCCCACCGCCAGCCCGGCACCCCTTCCCCAGGGGGGCCAGCTACCCCCTCCCTAGACCAGCTCTCCCTTCAGGCCACTGTTTGCCTGTTTGCAACAGCCCATCCACGTCCTCGCCTGCTGGTGATTCGCTTACAGTCGGCCTCCCCCGTTGGCCTCCACCATCATGCGGGGACCACGGGGACGGCCCATCTCTTTTGTTCCCTACTGTCTCCTGGTGCCTGGTGTGGCACCTGGCACACAGTGGGGACCCCATTTTTGCGAGTGATTGTATAAGGGCTCCCCCGTCAGGGACAGCACCCACTCTGGGCCCTGCCTGTGCCCCCTGGCCCAGCCCAGCAGAACCAGGACCCTGGGAAGGGTGCCCAGAGAGCCTGACACCCCTCACCTGCCAGCTCCTTGTCCATGGTGGCCGAGGGCGGAGCCGCATTCTGGTTGTTCATTCGGCCTTTGTACAGGATCCCGTCCACTCCCAGGATGTCCACCTCGGCCTGTCGGAGGGCCGGGGCCTGGGTCAGGCGGCCCCCTTCCCGCTCCACCCCTCTCCAGTGTATACAGAGGCCAGAAGACAGAGCACAGCCTCCCCTGGGGGCGCCCGCGCTCTTGGCCTGGTCCCGTGCCTGGGGCTGGGGTGCCCTGAAGTCTACCCTCCATGAAGGAGGCCCCGGCCAGACTCACAGTGTCATAATCGATCAGTTCAGGGTCCCCGTAGGGGTACAGTGTTGACAGGTTGTACGACTTGTGCTTCAGGTTGGCATCATTTCGGGGGCCATCACCCCAGTCCTGCTGGCAGGAGTCCAGGCTCTTCTGGATTCTAAGGTCCCGGAGCTGCAGCCGCTGCTGTTCCCTGGGGCAGGGCAGTAGGTGAGCATCTGCCCAGACCCACCCCCACCGCCGTCCCAGAGGAGCCTCAGGACTGGTCCCTAGGAGAGACTGGCATTTTTTCCAGCTTGAGTTTCGGTGTCACAGCCAGGCAGGCCTGGGGCCTGACGGTGGACACAGACACGCGGCGGGGCAGAGGAGTGAAATCGAGGCTGCATCTCGCCAGACCCGGCCACAGCCGGTGGTGTGCCAGGCGCACGCGCCCAGCTCTTGATCTCAAGGAGTCAGGTGAGGGGAGGCGGGGGGTTAGCACAGCCGTCATTATAACTATTCAGCTGTTCTTCCCCATGTGGCCAGATGTCCCCACAGAGGGGCTGGGCGCTGGAAGGACCCGTAGAGCCATGGGACGTCAGGAGGTTGAAGGGTGGCGCTGGGACCCAGGGAGCCAGCTAGGGAAGGTTGAAACCGGAGGGTTTGGACAACAGCTCTGCCATGTACTAGCGGTGACCTTCGGAAGGTCATTTAAGTTCCCTGAACCTCAGTTTCCTCAACCGTGAAATGGGATGGTAATAGAACACGCTGCAGAGGGGAGTGGTGAGGACCAGAGAAGCCAGGACGCCTGGCACGGTGCCAGCCGGCCCAGCTCACGCCCTGAGCGACTTCATTGCCTTTTCCTCCACCGCAGACCGCACGTTAGGCCTGCCTGGTGGGGCCTGGGAGGCCTAAGTGAGAAATCCTCCTACTGAAGCTCTTGGCCCACAGAGATGCCCAGGAAATATGTTGGTTCCCTCGTCCGAGGCCACCTCATGTGCCTGCCTGACCCCCAGCCACCTCCCGGACGTCGCTCCTGTGGATGGCTGGCAATGTCCCAGGACAGCCTTTGGTTCCTGTACGGCAGGATGTGTCTCTGCAGCAACAGGTTCCCAGGTCCCCACCTGCTCACCTCATCTGTTGCCGCTGCAGGTACTCGTAGTCGTTGGCGCTGGCGGGGCGCAGCCGCGACAGCAGATGGGCTTTGCGGATGGTGATCAGCTGTCTGTTGGGCACAAGAGTGGGGCAAGGACTGTGGGAGGTGCAGTGGCCAGCTGAGGGCTCCGGCTCCCACCCTCCCCAGGAAGCCCTCCCTGCAGGAGGAAGGAGGTGCAGACTTGGTCACCCACGCTCACGCGCCAGAATCATCCACTGCACGGGGCCGCTGTGCAAGGGCTCTGGGGAGCCCTGAATAACCATCATAAGACACAAAAAACAATCGTTCTGATTATAAAAGTAAGAACCAGAATAAATAAATCCTAGCAACAGGACACAGATCGGTGGTCACCAGGGGTTGAGGGCAGGGAGGATGGAGAGAAACTGCTTAATGGGTCTGGGGTTTCCTTCCGGGGGGATGAAATGCTCTGCTGGCGAATACAGGTGGTGGTTGCGCAACATATAGATGTACTGAACTGTTCCCTTTAAAATGGTTAATTTTGTGTCCTGTGTATTTTGCCTCCATAAAGACATAAAAACAGAGTAAAACATCACAGCCTTCTTGGGGGGCTGGAATCCTTCTACACCTTGATCTGAGCAGTGGCTGCGCAGGTGTGTACAGGTGTAAAAATTCATCAAAGTGTAAGATAGACATTTATGTGCCTTATTTTATGTATGTTAAGCCACAATAACATTTTTCAGTAGTATGTATTGACTGTCAACATTTTAGAAAATACAGAAAAGCACAAAAAGCAAAGCACTGCAACCACGTGACAAAGGTTTTGATACTCGTCCTTCCAATATTTTTCCATCTTTATGTAATTTTTTTTTTTTTTTTTTTGAGACAGAGTCTGGCTCTGTTGCCCTGGCTAGAGTGCTGTGGCATCAGCCTAGCTCACAGCAACCTCCAACTCCTGGGCTCAAGCGATCCTCCTGCCTCAGCCTCCTGAGTAGCTGGGACTACAGGCATGTGCCACCATGCCCAGCTAATTTTTTATATATATATATTTTTTAGTTGTCCAGATCATTTCTTTCTGTTTTTAGTAGAGACGGGGGTCTCATTCTTGCTCAGGCTGGTCTCGAACTCCCGACCTTGAGCGATCCACCCTCCTTGGCCACCCAGAGTGCTAGGATCACAGGCATGAGCCACCGCACCCAGCCTTTATGTAATTTTTTAAATGAAAATAAGATCATAACACACATACTACTTGATATTCTCATTTAATTTATTGCAAACATTTTTCCAGGTCATTAAATATTCTTCCACAACTACTGTGTCCAATACAGTAGCCACTGGCCACATGTGGCTACTTAAATCGACTAAATTTTTAAATAAAATTTAAAATTTGGTTTCTCAGTCGAATTAGCCATATTTCAAGTGCTCAACAGCCACAGGTGGCCAGCAGCCCCTGCACTGGACTGCACGGCTATAGGCCATGTCCCCATCGCAGGGTGTCCTATTGGACAGTGTTCTTATAAAACATGGTTTATGTTGGCTGATGTGAATGCATCGTAACTCATTTACCACTTCAGGTTGTTTCCAATTTTTTTACTATTATTAATAATGCTGCAGCCAGATATCTGGGTTTGAAAGAAAAATTTTGGTTGACGCTCCAAAGTCCCTCCATGAACATGCATCGGCCTGGGGAGGTGACAAGCTTCGTGGGCCATCAGGAATAAACCCCGGGAGGGCCTGTGAGGTCCTGGTGTCAGAACAGATTACTGGCAGTTCCTCAGAAAGTCCACCCTGGAGCTACCACATGACAGCACTTCCACTCCTATGTTCATCCCCAGGAGAATTGAAAACAGGCAAACACGTGTGCATACGCAAATATTATGGCAGCGCTAATCGCAACGGCTAATAAGGTGCAGACAGCCCGGCTACGAACTGACGAGCAGATAAACTAAACGTGGTCTATCTACACGACGGGGCGCAACTCAGCCACGAGGAGGAACGGAGCACTGACACCTCCAGCCCAGAGGACAGATGCTCAGTGGAGGAAGCCAGACACGAAAGGTCACATCTTGTATAATTCTACTTATACAAAACATCCAGAATATGCAAATCCATAGAGATAGAAGATCGATCCGTGGTTGCTGGGGGCTGAGCGGGGGTGGCCACGGAGAGTGACTGCTAAAGAATCTGCAGTTTCCTTTTGGGGGGATTAAATAGAGTTTTGGAATTAGATAGAGGCAAAAGTTGCACAACAATGTGAATGTACTAAACACCACTGAACTGCTCACTTTATTATTATTTTTTTTAAGAGGCAGCGTCTTTCTCTCTGTCACTCACCCAGGCTGCAGTGCAGTGGCGCAATCACAGCTCACTGCAGCCTCGAACTCCCGGGCTCCAGAGACCCTCCTGCCTCGCCTCCAAAGTAGCTGGGACTACAGGTGTTGCTACCACACCTGGCAGAATTGTCCACTTTAGAATGGTTTATTTTATGTTATGCGAATCTCACCTCAATACATTTCTAAAAAGTATTAGACTTCTATCAAAATAAGTGCAAGGAAGCACAACAAAGTTCTGCTTTCCCTGCAATGGTTCCTTCCACCCTCTTTTTGCTGTTGTTGCTGTTGTTGGAAGCTCTGACCCAGACCTGGCATGTAGCAGTAGATGAGGCTGCCGAGGGACAGGGCGACACCCTCCCTCCCAGGGAATCCCTCAGAGGTCACAGGGGGAACATAATACGTCTATAGATGATGTACGTGGATGTGTATAAACTCAAGGGCTGGAAAACAAGTGGATGTGGCTGCGGATGTAGTTGAAGGCTGAAGAATGGTGCACAAGGACGCGTACACGCGTAGTGCACACAGAACGGTGCATATGCACGTGCACACACATGGCATATACAGAATGGTGCACATCAATGCATACATATGTGACAGCCACAGAACACCCCCCACCCGCCCTGAAGCTGTGTGCCCAGGTGTGCGGACCCTGGGAGCCGGCGGCAGCGCCCCCTGGCATTGTACTCACGGGCTGGTCATCATCTCCACGGGCCGGTCACAGGAAATGCACTTCACCCGCTCAAAGAGCTTCCTGCAAGACAGGCCCAGCTGTCAGGTGGCCCTGCCCTGCCCTGCCCGTGGGTCTGGGGTCCCCCAGAGCTGCTGGGACGCCCCTCCCGTGTCCCCGGGCTCGAGGCCGCGCACTCACTTCCTGAAGCCGGCGGCGCTGTCAGGGTCGAATCGGAAGCCCTCAACCAGCAGCCTCTGGAGTACTTTCCAGATCTCTTGCATTTCTTTCTTCAGAGAGTCCAGATCACTGTGAACTAGCTGCCAACAGCCAAAGGGGAGAAAAGAAAGTCTAGTCAATTAATTCACACCCTGCCTCCTTCCAGAAAGGATTTGCAGCAACCTGCAAAGTTACATAGAGTATAACAAGAATAAACAAAAACAGCAAAGTAGTCCAGGAAGGGAAAAATGATACCCCTTGAGGTAAGGTACATATCCTTACTAGATGCTATTGTTGGAGGGGAGCTGCAAAGTGAGTTTCCCAGCAGCAAAGGCAAAAAAACCCCACCATCACCTGCTTCCTACAAAAGATCAAATCAAACCTACTGCCCAACTGCAGGCTTGGGGGCCCGAGAACATTTATTTCTCCAGATGGTCCCCATGCACCTGACATTCACACTCAGCACATATTTACTGAGGGTCCGTATGTGAAGTGGACAAGTCAATGGCTTTTAGTATTTAATGTATTCACAGAGTTGTGCAACCATCACGGCCACTCCCAAAAGAAATCCCGTACCTGTTACAAGTCATCCCCATTCCCTCCCAAGCCCCCAGCCCCTGACAACTACTAATCTCCTTCTGTCTTTAACAGATTTCCCTGTTCTGAACATTTAATATGGATGAAATCATACAATAGGCGGCCTTTTGGGGTCTGGCCTCGTTCACTTAGCATAATATTTTCAAGGTTCATCCCTGTTGTGGCATGAATCAGTGCTTCACTCGTGTTACCTATTATGGAACATTATGACCAAATAATATTCCATCACACGGACAGACCACGTTTTACTAATTCATCTGCTGATGGACACTTAGGTTGTTTCCACCTGTGACTGTTGTGAATAATGCTGCTGTGAACATTCATGTACAAGCTTTTGTGTGGACATATGTTTTCATTCTTCTTGGGTACAGGCAGGAAGCTCAGATTCAGGCTGCAGCATGGATGAACTTCAAACATTCACGCAGTGTATGATCGATTCCCTTTAAGAAATGTCCAGTCCAGGCAAGTCCGCAGAGACGGAAAGTAGACCCGTGGTTGCCAGTGGTTGGGAAGGAGGGGTGGGGAGGGACTGCTTAATGGGTCCAGGTGTTTTTGAGGGCGATGAAAATGCCCTAGACCTAGGTAGAGGTGGTGGCCGCACACACGTGAATGCGCTAAATGCCACTGAATGGTTCACTTTAGAATGGTTAATGGTTAATTTTATGTTGAGTGAATTTTATGGTTGGAAATACAGAAAGAAAAAATCAATGAGTATGGGATCGCTTAAAACAACAATTTAAAAACCATTTCATCAAGAAACATTTCAAATGCATAGAGGAATAGAAACACTAGAATAATTAACCCCCATACCTCCACCACCGAGATTTAATAATAATTGTCATGTTGTTACATTTGCCTTATTTTTTTATGGAATTTTTTTTAAAGTTGCAGAAATCATGATATTTCGCTCATAAATATTTGAGTAATTATCTCTAAAAGATGAAGACATTTTCTTACATAACTGTAATACCATTATCACATCTAATATGATTAACGATGATTCCTGACTTAGAGCTCATTCCCAGCCTATTTTTAGAGTTGGCTCGATTGAACCAGTAAAGTCTCTCTGGGTGTTGCACTTGGTTACTTTGTCTCCTGAGACTTTTAGTCTAAAATAATCTCTCTGTTCTCAGTCCCCCCTCCCCAACATTGAATTATTGAAGAGAAACAGGTCAGTGTTTGTAGAATGCTATCCACCTGCAATTTTGCATTGATTTGTGTAATTTCTCTGACTAAATGTGTCCCCACGAAGACCATGTCCCAGACCCCTTTGGCCCATTGCTCTGTCTGCAGTGACCAGCGCTATAGGCACCCCTTGCATAGTTGATGAATGAATGGATCCCCATTATACAGATGAGAAAACTGAGCCTCAGAGAGGTCATACGACTACCGCTCATAGCAGAGCTGGGACTCAAACCCAGAGCTGCCTGACTCTAAACCCAGTCTCTCTGGGCCGCACCAGCCGCCCCAGTTGCAAGAACCGCATAGCACTGTAATGGTTGGTCTGACTGTTCCTGTCTCTCTGTCCGACTGCACAAATCAAGGCAGGGGCTGTGACTCCTCATTGACATTTCCCCAGGGTCTGGCACATCCTGGGCGGTCAGTGGATGAAGAAGGAATAAATGAATGACTGGCTTGGTCCTCCCACAGACTCCCTCCTCCACGCCACATGCTCCAGCCAGGAGAGTCCTGGTATAGCCTCCGAGATGGCCCCCAGCTGTACCTCTTGGTATTCACACCGTTGAGCCGTCCCCTCCCATGTAAGCAGCAGGATATTACAGAGACGAGGGAGGGAGGGTCACTCTGTGGCTAAGTCATAAAAGACACTGCAGCTTCCTTCTTGTTCCCTTTGATCATTTGCCCTGGGGGACGTCAGCTGCCATGTCCTGAGGCCACACAAGGGGTCCTGAGGAGTCGTCTGTGTGATGAGGAACTGGGAGTCTTGCCAATGGCCACATGAGGGTGCCATATGTTTTTTAAAGTTTGTTTATTTATTTATTTTTATATTTTAGGTACAGGGTCTCACTCTGTCCCCCAGCCTGGAATGCAACAGCACGATCATAGCTCACTGTAACCTCAAGCGATCCTCCTGCCTTGGCCTCTTAAAGCGCTGGGATTACAGGCGTTGAGCCGCCACACCCAGCCGAGGGCGTCACCTTTGAAGCAGCTCACCTAGCCCCGGTCAAGCCTTCAGATGATACGAGCCCTGGATGATATCTTGACTGTGACCTTGCAGGGAGACCCTGAGTCATGGAGCTAAGCTGCTGGGTGGCTCCTGAACTCTTGCCCCTTGGAAGTTGAGAACATTTGTTGTTTGAAGCTGGTAAGTTCTGGGATAAGTTGTTACGCAGCAAGTGCTAACTAACACAGGGTACTCACCCTGGTGCTCACGTCCTTCCTGAGCCGCTCCACCGTCTGCTTCCAGTCGTGCTCGTGGGCCGAGACCTTGAAGAGCATGCCCTGAATCATCTCGTTCAGCTCCGTTGCCATGGTCTCCAGATCAGCCCTGTTTGCCTTGCTTGCCAGGGCGCTCCTGTCGGCTTTCTGGGGAGAGAGGGGCCCAGGGAGGGGCAGCTGCTGGGATGGAGTGAGGGGCACTGGAGACATCACACCCCTCAGGGTAACTTTTTCTAGTTCAGGACCCTGGACTTTTTGACTTGGCTTAAATTCGACATTGGTGTCTGCGTTGGCTCAAACACAACCTTGAGATCTAAGCCATCGTGGTTTTCCTGTAACAGGAAAGTTGACGCCTGATATTTAAGTTCACATAGCAGAGTCTCACTCATCATGAGCAGGAGTTGATAGGACAACTTTCGAGAAGCTTCCCCTTCTCAAAACCTCTCTGTATGAATAAAGGCGGAAGGAATTTCCGGAAGGCTTTTGCCTGGCTTTGCCTGGACGATTCCGTTTCCCTGGGTGGGAGAGTGGGGCTCCGGATGGGGCGGCGGGGAGGCAGAGGAACCTGTGCTCTCTCACCTCTTTCAGCTCCTGCTCTATCACGCTCTTGCTCACCATGCTCGTTTCCAGGCCTTTCATTTGCGCCTGGAGCATCTGAGAACAGAAGCAAAGGCATGTCAGCCTCCCACCTCCACCCCTGCCTTGTGCTGGCCAGGGACAACGGGGCCAGATCGAGAACTAGGAGAGAGAACATTTCTATTGTTGACACCCAGTTTGTGGTCATTTGTTACAGCAGCCACAGGAAGTGAGAAACCTAGAAGGTAGCAGAATCCGGACTCAAACCCAGGCTCACCTATCCCAAAGCCTGTGCCCTGGCCCACAATACCCACGCGGGCAAGCTGGCTTTGGTCCTCCTGCCTGGCAGACAGCTTTCAGTGCACATTAGCTGTCATTCTCGCCTTGCATGGAAGTCACAGAGCTGTGGATTTAATAGTTTGCTCCAAGAAAGATTTCAAATGCAGCCAGGGCCTGAGCAAAGACTACTTGTCTACTTGCAAAGGGAAAATTGTGTTTTCCGTAGAATCAATAAGAAAGATTCTGGCCGGGCGCGGTGGCTCACGCCTGTAATCCTAGCACTCTGGGAGGCCGAGGCGGGCGGATCATTCTGAGCTCAGGAGTTCGAGACCAGCCTGAGCAAGAGTGAGACCCCGTCTCTACCAAAAAAAATAGAAAGAAATTAATTGGACAGCTAAAAATATATATAGAAAAAATTAGCCGGGCATGGTGGTGCATGCCTGTAGTCCCAGCTACTCGGGAGGCTGAGACAGTAGGATCGCTTGAGCCCAGGAGTTTGAGGTTGCTGTGAGCTAGGCTGACGCCACGGCACTCGCCCCAGGCAAGAGAGTGAGACTGTCTCAAAAAAAAAAAAAAAAGAAAGATTCTGTCCTCACTTATTTTCCTGCTGTGATCTTAAGGGGAAGTGCTCCAAGAGAAACAGCCCAGAGGCTCTCAGCCCCTGCGCTTGCTGGTCATGCCTTTCTTTCACCCTGTGAGGTTCCCGGCAGGGGCTGTGCCGGCAGAAGAGTCTGGTAAGGGCCCCAAGCACCCGTGGGTCTCTGGCTGGGTGGCAGCTGCTGCTGCACAGGGGCCACGGCTGGTGGCTTTGACTCTGGACTCCTGGGAGCCTCAGAGGCGTGGCTCAGACAGGACCCCAGGGGTTTCGGCAGCTGACACCCCCAGTCCCTCTCAGGGATGAACGTCGCCTAAACCTGGGCTTCCAGGACAGCGAACCCCCTGTATTAGTATCCCGTGACAGCCATAACAAATCACCACCACCTCGTAACAACAGAAATTTATTCTTTCACAGTTCAGACCAGAAATCCAAAATTGAAGCAGCGTTGGTGGCTGCGCTCCCTTGGCAGGCGCTGGGGGAGGCCCCGGCGTGTCACACAATCTCGGCAGCTCAGTGTGTCTCAAACTTCCTTCTCCTTCCTCTTCCAAGATCACTTGTCGTTGGATTCAGCGCCCTCCCAGATAACTCAGGGCGATCTCTTCACTTCAACATCCTCAATGATATCTGCAGAGACCTCTTTGAAAATGTTTTCCTTTCCATGTCATGGCTGTATTACGCTCCAACGTGCGGCGAGACTAAGTCCTCTGCTTCTGAGACCTTGCAGGGTGCTACGGTTCTGATGAAAGCCCACGGGCTCTGCTCTCCGGCCTGAAGAGTGAGAGGTCGGAGTTTCGGGCAGCTACTGACACAGAAAAACGAGGGGAGAATCCACAAAAGAGAGCGCTGGAGGGGCAGCCCCCATGTAGCCTGAACCGCTCGCCGACCCTGCCCTGGGCACACGCGCCGCCGCAGCCAGCCTGGGTTACAGAGCCAGACCCTGTCTCAAAAAATAAAACAAAAGGCTGGACGCGGTGGCTCACGCTTATAACCCTAGCATTCTGGGAGGCCGAGGCGGGAGGATCGTTCAAGGTCAGGAGTTCAAGACCAGCCTGACTAAGAGCGAGACCCCGTCTCTACTAAAAATAGAAAGAAATTAGCTGGACAACTAAAAATATATACATATAAAAAAATTAGCCGGGCATGGTGGCACATGCCTGTAGTCCCAGCTCCTCTGGAGGCTGAGGCAGGAGGATCGCTTGAGCCCAGGAGTTTGAGGTTGCTGTGAGCTAGCCTGATGCCACGGCACTCTAGCCCAGGCAACAGAGAGAGACTTGGTCTCAAAAAAAAAAACAAAAACAAAAACGAAAAAACAAATTCTGCCACCGCCCCGCACACAGACAGAAGGGCCGGATGAGGTCTCTCCTGTCGCCACCGGATCGCCAAGGGCCAGGAGGGTGCCCGGTGCGGGGTGGACTCGCGATAACGTTCGCTGAATGAATGGGCGCGTGAGCTACAGGTTTCCTCGCGCCAGCTGCCCTGCTCAGACACGTCCACGCGGACAGCCCGGTGGAGCCACAGTGGCGTTTCCTCCCCGCTCCAGGTGCTGCGGCAGGACTGCGGCCTCCCTCGCTCCTGCTGCAAAGGTCCGACAGCGCGGCTGGTCTCTTGCCGCATGGGTTCATTTAAGAAATATTTAATGAATTATGTGTTGTGGTTTTCTTTTTAAGCCTGGTCAAGTGAAACAGTGGAGTGGAGAAGGAACAAAGTAATCTGGACCTGGTTGTGATCAATTAGTTGTAAACACCACTGCACTTGGACCAGCAAATTCTGTGTTGTACACAAAGCTCTGTTCCGGGTTCTTCCAGGGTCAACGTTAACAAGCAATTAAATCTTGATGGCACAAGACCCAGGAAGGAGGTCTGGAGGTAGGACGACGAGCTCAGCTTTGGCACTGCTTGTTAGGGCCTTGTTCGCTTGAGGGTCTCTCAACAAGTGACAACTATGTACTTGGAGGCAGACACTGCACCCCCTCTCGCCCCTGCGCAGGGCTGCCACAGTGTTGGGCACACATTAGACATGCTGAATTGGACTGGCTCCAGTCTGCATTGAGGAAGGCACCAAGATGTCCCCAGGACACGGTGACAGGCCTCTTAGAAGAGCAATGTTGGCAGGAGACAGCATGGCTCCTCCTCAGTGTGCACAAGGGTCTGAGCACGCAGCCCTGCAAACCTCACCCACAGAGGCCTGGTGTCCCCAGAGAGAGCCAGCTCTCCCTGCCCCCGCCACTTCTCAGGCTCCGAGTCGGTCCCCTTTTCTGAGTTCTTTTCCATTCCAAGTTGCCCCGAGTGGGCCCCAGCCTGCTTCGACTGTGTGCCGACCTCAGGAGGGGGCAACGTGCCTCGGCTTGCCTTGCTTCTGCCTTTGGCCGTCACATCCTAATGCGCCCCTCCTACCCCACATCCCCCTGGCTGGGACCAGAAGCCTCCATGAAAACACCCCCAGGTTTGTTAGAGATTTTGTCTCTTTAGACTTGGGGGAAGGTCATTCCCTCCTACCAGGAACCATCCCTTGATGCCCTCTCCAAAGGCTGGGGACACCTCTGGGACAAGATACAGGCTGGTCACTATGCCAGCTCAGCGAGTCAGGCCCCCAGGAGACAGTGTTCGGCTGAGTGAGTCCCTGGGGAGAGGCTCTGTGTCTGCCTTGCTGTCCCAGAGCAGCCTTGGCCCTCTGCTGGTGTGGGGCAAATGTTGGACACACGCCCATCGGCAGGAGAAATCCTTACTCATTCATTGATTCATCCTGCAAATGTCACTGAACCTCCACTGTGCTCTTCTAGGGTGCGGGCGACATAGTCACGAGCTAGACAGACGCCGACCAGCCCTTCCGCTTGTGTGTGGTGGGGGGGTGGGGTTCATTTGCTTTTAATTGAAGTATAATTTACCTTAGAGTAAAATGTCAGCAAAACATCCGCTGCTCCCCCGCTCCCCCCGACTCCAGCGCAGCCCCCCACCGAAACATTTGCGGAGGGTCTGAGTGCCCCGGCGCGGAGCGGAGCGCTCCCTTTGCCCGCCCAGAGCTCCGAACCTTGAACTCATCCAGGCGAGCCTCCAGCCTCTCCACCGCCTTGTCCAGCACGATGTAGTGGTCCTTCACCATCTCTATTTGGTGGCCCCAAACTCTCTCAAGTTCCTCCCCCTACAAGGGGGAGACACAGACATCCAAGGCCTCTGCGTCTGAGGTCGCCCTGGCCGGAAGGGGGCCTGAGGGGGGGCCTCGGCCGGCCGAGAAGAATGTACCAGACCAGTGTGTCTCCAATCTGCCGCCTTAACAGCCCCGACGCTTGTCCGGAGGGATCCCGCAGCCCCTCCCATCAGGACCCCTGTGCCCGCCCGCTGGACCTGCCTTCCAGCCGGCTGCCTGCCGGGCCTCCCGCCACAGCACAAGCGCTGTGTCCGGGAGGGAGGGGCGTGGGGAGCGTGCCCCCAGCTCACCTCCAGCCATCATCTTCTCAAAAGCTCTTCTCTGCCGGGGACACTGACCTGTAGCCTGGACTTCTGGAGGTTGCCAATCTCTTCCTGCAACATGTCCACTGTGGTCCCGAGCCCGGAAGAGCTTCCCATATTGGCTGAAAGCAAAGAAGGGGGTGTCTGCTGGGGGCAGGGAGCGGGGGAGATGATTGCCTGAGCTCCGGCTGCTTCTGTCACAAGGTGCGTGTGGCAGCGCCGCCCAACAGGAATACGGTGGGCTCGGGGGCCTGGGAAGTGATTTTCAAGTTTCTAAAAAATTTTAGAAAAAAAAGTTTTTTCTTTGAGACAGGTTCTCACTCTGTTGCCAGGGCCAGAGTGCCGTGGCATCATCATAGCCCACTGCAATTTCAAACTCCTGGACTCAAGTGATCCTCCTGCCTCAGCCCACCAAGAAGCTGGGACTACAGCATCAGCATCGCCTGGGAACAGGTTAGAAACAAAAATTCTGGGGCCCCACCCAGATCCACCTGGTCAGAAACTCCGGGTGGGGCGCAGCGGTCTGCTCTCCCGGCCCTCCGGAACCACTCGTGCAGAAGGCCTTCTCCCACTCTCCCGTGTGTGCCCACAAGGGCCATGACATTGGGGCAGAAATCGACCAGAATGTGACTGTGGTCTTTAAGGACACGTATTTTTGCCTGGCCGTTGCGCCTAATCCCAAGCTGACCACACAATCCAGGGTCTGTTCGGTGCTGTTGGACACACCGGCTGAGTTGAACTTGGCATAACCTCGGGCAGTATGATTTTATGGACTATCGCAAAGGAGTGTTCAGGAGTAATTCTGACATGTGATTTTTCTCAAGTGCCAACTTTAGACCCTAACAGCCTCTCTCCCCTAAGATAAAGCCTCACTGTACGTTCAGTATAACAGAATAGACTAGCAAGAGGTCACATGCTTATGCCAAAGGAATGAATGGCTAATGGTTGAATGTAGATTTTGTTAGGGAAGCCAAAGGAAGGGCAGGAGGTGCTTCTCGAAGGCCGGAGGGAGGGCCTGAGCCCTGCTGACCTTCTCGGGGACAGAGCAGGCCTACCTAGATAAGTCAGGCGCTGGTTCAGGCTGGATGACAGCTGGGCAAACTCCTCCTTCAGGGAGTCGTGTTGAATAGGAATCTGGGCCATGCAGCTCATGGAGTACCTGACGGCTTTCTTCTTGTCCTCAGGGCTCGCGGCCTGCTTGGCCGCCAGCATGGCCGTCAGCATGGCCTGGGACAGGCTGACTTCAGGAGTGGTGACAGCATAGTAGGGTGGAGAGACGATATCATCATCTATCGGCACGTCTTCCAGCTCCTCCTCCAGCTCCTCCCCGTCATCAACGAGGGCCCCGTGGGAAGGCCCTGCACCCAGGATATCTGCGGAGACCCCCAAGGGCCCAGATGTGGCCATGGTTGTTGCTATGGTAGCCAGTTTGGTGGCAGGGGCATCCTTGACTGCCTTGGCAGCGACCTTGGCTGCCCGGGCTGCTGAGTTGGTGGCGGCTGCGTAGGCTGCGGTGGCGGCAGCAGCGATGGCTGTAGCAGTTCTTACCCGCTGAATGGCAGACTGGGGACCCTTACGCTGTGCTTCCCCAGGGGCCCCATCCTTGGGGGCCCCGTCCTTTGGGGCCGGATCCTTGCGGGCTCTGTCCTTTGCCTTCCTATCCTTTTGGGCTCCATCCTTGGGGACCCCATCCTGAGACATTCTCCGGAGGGAGGCCTCAGTTTCCTCCCCCCTTTCCGCGATGGCCAGGAGCTGGTGGGCGTCTGCCCCGCAAGGCTGGAATGGCTGCAGTGGAAGAGGCCATGCTGAGCCTAACTCTGTAGCGGGCGGTGGGGCCCTGGAGGGCTGGGGCTGAGCGGGATGCAGGAAGCGTAAGCCCCAGAAGGGCTGTGTTCCAGGCCTGGGGCCACCTCCGGGAACAGGCCAGGCTCCTGGTGGCATAGGCCAGACTCCCGATGGCGGGAGCTGGGCACCTGGGGCAGGCCAAGGTGCTGTCACGAACCCAGGTGTCACACTGGGCCCCACCACAGGCCCCGGTGCAGGCCCAGGTGCGGGCCCGAGTGTGGGCTCCGGTGCAGGCCCAGGTGTGGGCCCGAGTGCGGGCTCCGGTGCAGGCCCAGGCGCGGGCCCGAGTGCGAGCCCCGGTGTGGGCCCGAGTGCGGGCTCTGGTGCAGGCTCAGGTGTGGGCCCGAGTGCGAGCCCCGGTGTGGGCCCGAGTGCGGGCTCTGGTGCAGGCCCAGGTGTGGGCCCGAGTGCGGGCTCCGGTGCAGGCCCAGGCGCGGGCCCGAGTGCGAGCCCCGGTGTGGGCCCGAGTGCGGGCTCTGGTGCAGGCCCAGGTGTGGGCCCGAGTGCGAGCTCCGGTGCGGGCCAAAGCTGGGACATGAGCCCAGGTGTGAGGGCCAGGGGCTGGCCTGACTCCTGGGCACTGCTGACTGAAACTTTCTGGGGAGACTCCTCCTCTGGCAGGAGCCCTGGGACCTCGTAATGCCACGCGGTCTGCAGGAGTTGGGGGCTTTGGATGGCCTCTGAGACCTGGGCGGGACGAGCAGCTTTGAGGTACTTGGAGGTCTGTGCCAGGGCAGCGTCTGGGAGCTGCTCTGAGGTCTGCCACAGACCAGACGGTTCCAGCAGGAGCGGATCAGCTTCCTGCAGAGAAAGGGGCTGAGAGTGCTGGGCCGACTTCCCACCCCTCCCCACGCGCAGTCACCTGCCTGCTCCCCGCTCCCCCCCCCTTCCTGCCACCTTCCCAGACCCTCTGCTTCTCTTCCTCTTCCACCTTCACTCACTGAGGTGAACATGGCCTCGTGGAGCCCGCTCCAGAGCACCATCTCGTCAGTTTGAGGGATGGCTCGAAACTTGTTCTGGAGAGAAATCTGCAGGGTGGCGATGGGGAGGAGGCGTGAGCCCGGAGGGTGTAATGCCCTCGGGGGGCTCCCTGTTCACACTGACCCCCACACTTGCAAAGAAACCGTTCCAGCCTGCATTCTCCTCACCCCTCCCCACCCCCAGCACCCAGGACACTGGAGATCAGGGACCAGGCAGGAGGACGGGGCTGTGGTCCTCACCACGTCCCGCTGCAGCGCGGTCATCTTCCTGTTGTGTGCTCTTAAGTCATCAGAGAAGATATCTATTCTTTCCGGATGCATCTGTCAAATGAGCCGGGTCTGTGGGCCAGGGGTGCAGGTTCTGGTCCTAGCCCTGCCTCTTCCCACCACTTTAGGTGACTAAGAGCTTGAGAAAGAAGAATGGATTCCACAGCCAGTGTTCCCCAGGGAGTGGAAAAGGGACAGGAAGGGATTCCACGGGCAAATAAATTTGGGAAATGCTGAGCTAAAAAGCATTCAACAGGCTGGACGCGGTGGTTCTCGCCTATAATCCAAGCACTCTGGGAGGAGGAGGAGGGAGGATCGCTTGAGCTCAGGAGTTCGAGACCAGCTCTCACAAGAGTGAGACCCCGTCTCTTTTTATAAAATTTAAAATAAAAGAAAAAAAGAAAAATTAGCCAGATGTGGTGGCGGCATGTGCCTGTAGTCCCAGCTACTCAGAGGCTGAGGCAGGAGGGTCATTTGAGCCTGTGAATTTGAGGTTACAGTGAGCTTTAATTGGGCCACCGTACTCCAGCCTGAGTGACAAATCAAGAAACTGTCTCTGAGAAAAAAAACAACTCCAAGAAATGGGCCAAGAAGGCATTGTTTCTCAAACAGATTTGTCTTGTCTAGGGGGTCCTTTTTAGTATTTCATGATGCAGCTTCCTAACAGCCCTCTTTCTGCTTAGATGGGAGCTGCCTAGCCCAAGACCAAAGTTCTCACAGTTGCCATGAGAACCAAATCAGCTGTGGACTGTCGTTACATGTTATGGTAGGGTGTTAGAACATGCTTAGATTGATGGTCTGTGGCTACAGAAGGAGATAGAGCATATGTCTGTACTAGGTTTATTCTTCTTTTCAATGTGGACAGAGCTTTCTTGAAGAGGAAGAGGCGTTCTTTCTGCTAGGTTGGTGGAATGCAACCCTGGAGTTGCTAAGACTAGGGGAGTACCTGCCTGAGAATGAAGCCAACTCGGAGAGATGGCAATGTCGTAGGAGCACCTAGATCTGGCTGTACCTGAAGGCATCCCTGGACTTTTAGTAAATGAGACAATAAATCCCTTATTTTTCCTGAGCCTGAATGATCTTGATTTCTGTCACTTTTAACTGATATCTTAACACAGTGGGGCAAGGAGCATGGGGGCGGTCACAGAGAGCTCAGCGGAACAGCCAAGTGGCTGGGCCACGTCATCCCCCTTCTCTGCCCTCACAGCTGCATTCTTTGAGAATAAGCTTTCTAGATTTTCCTTGTCACCCCAACCGCCAGAGGGCTGAGCAGCATGGCTAACGTGGAAGGTGCAGGGGAGGGTCTACCTTTTCATACATGTCCTTCAGCCTGTCCACGTCCTGCCTGAGGGTTTCGGTGGTGACCTTGAGTACATGAAGATCGGTGAGCAAATCCTGCAGGGTCTGCATGGCCTGAAGAGGGGAAAGGAGGAGAAAATGTGAAGTTTGGTGTGGCTCAGGGAGAAGGCAAGTGGGTGTGGAAGCTTTCCGGTGATAGCCGTTGTCCAGGGGTCCCCTTGGCTCTCTCAAGGCGTGGGCTGGAATGTACAAAGAGGCCAGCGAATGACACTGAAGTCAACAGTGCTCTGAGTTTCAAGTGGCCTGGGTGGGAAAGAGGCAATTCTGCATTAGAATCTACTCAGTAACCAGTGGTCACCCATCGTGAGGCATCTCATGTCCTTCCCTGCATGACACATGTCGACCGGGGTAGCTACAGAGGGAGGAAGCATAGCCTGCCCCTGGGTGGGAGCCATTGGAGGCTCAGAACAGGGGAGACATGACTGGATTTACATCGTTAAAGGATCTCTCAGGCTACATGTGGAGATTGACTCTGGGAGGGCAAGAGGGGAAGTCAAGGGACCGGTGAGAAAACTTCCAAGCAAGGGCTTATGGTTGCAATGCTGGGCTCATAGTTCAGTTCCACCACTTACTGGGGCTGTTACTGCATCCTTCTAGGTTTCAGATTTATTAACCATAAAACGAGTATAAAAAAACGATAGTATATTTATCATAAAATAAAGGGCCGAGTGCATAGTTAGATATTCGGTTAACAAAAATAACACATAGCAAAATAGCACAAGTCAGTCTTTATCAGTAATTAATTCCAGCACTTTGGGAGACTGAGGCAGGAGGATTGCTTGAGGCCAGGAGTTCGATACCAGCCTGGGCAACATAGCGAGACCCCATCGCCATTATAAAATAATTTTAAGAAATGATTACATTAAATGTAAATGGATTAAGCTTTCAGTTAAAAGATAGACTGGTAGAATGAATAAGGAATCTTGATCCAAGTACATGCTATCTATAAGAGATATATTTTATTTATTTATTTTTTAATAGAGACTTTCTGACATACAATTCTTAAAATCCTTGGAATTCCAAAGTGGTAAGAGTCTCTGTTGCTAATGAGTTGACCTATGGCTGGCTGCCCTGAGGTAGTAGCTTCAGGATGGGGCTGGTCGTAAGAAAGACAAAGGCATCATTAGAGGGCTGAGACTTTTCAGCCTACCCCCAACCTCTGGGGAGGGAAGAGGAGCTCAATGTTAAATTGATCACCAATGGCCAATGATTTAATCAATGGTGCCTATATAATGCAGCCTCCATAAAAGCCTCAAAGGGCAAAGTCTGGATAAGCTTGTGAGTAGCTGAGCACATGAGGGCTTCCAGGAAGGTGAACAAGAACACGTCCACATGCTGGCTGAGAGGCATACTCTGACTCCATGGGGACAGAAGCTCCTGTGTGCTTGGGACCCTTCCAGACCTCATCCTTTGAATCTTTTCATCTGGCTGTTTGTATCCTTTAAAATATCCTTTGTAATAAACCATTAAATGTAAGTTAGCATTTCCCTGAGTTCTGTGGGCCATTCTACCTCAATGAACCCGAGGAGGGGGCTTTGGGAACCTCAATTTATAGCTGAGTGGTGGGAAACACAGGCAAGATAACCTGGGCCTTGTGATTGGCATCAGAAGTAGCATTCAGTCTTGTGGGACTGAGTCCTGAATCTGTGCGATCTGACACTATCTCCAGGTAGACAGTGTGACCCGCCAGACCAGTTCTAACTGGCCCTGTCCTGGTGATAACAGGATGACAAGTTATTTTACAGACACAGAGCCAAGAAGGTGCAAGTCATGCAGCTGGAGCCCGCGCAGAAAAGACTTCAACCTCAAATAACACCCGAAACTAAAGTCTCACCCCCACCCCAGCCCCACCCCCTGCCCCGATGGAACCAAAAGATTGAGATGTGACCGGAACCCGAATGCTGGAATACTTTCAGCAGCGAGGGCGGCTGTCTAGGAATGTCTGATGATAAGCTCCCTCTCCATGCCTTTCCGTACATTGTCTTGACTGGAGTCTTTTCAGGTAAAAGCAGCCCTGCCAGCATTTCCGCATACCAACAACCTGTCCACCCTAACCCATAAATCTTGCTCCAAATCCCAGATCAGGGAGACAGATTTGAGCACTGCCTCCCGTCTCCTTGCCAGTCAACTTGTGATAAAGCTTTTCCTTTTCTCAAAAACCAGTGCATGGTACTGGCTTCTACGTGCCTCTAGAAGGGAGTGCATTGCCCACTAACAGCAATGTCCGAACTGGATTGATCGGGAGGACCCCAGCCGATGTCCGCGCAGAATCGATGGCTCGCTTGCTGGCATGGAGAAATCCCCACACATCCCGCGACAGGAGTGCGTTGTGAGAGGATCGTGGGAGAAACTGAGTTCGTTTTTTCCACTCAGAGGGCCAGTCTATCAGGAAGATATAATTATAAACATACATGCACTTACCAGTGGAGGCCCGGAACACACAAAGGGAAAACCGACAGCAGAGAGGGAAAATGGACGAGTCAACAAGAATTGCTGGAGACGCCGATGCCCATTTTCAATAGTGAACAGAATAACCAGACAAGAGATCGGCAAGGAAGCAGAGACTTGAACAACCTGTAAGCCAACTAGACTTGACAGATATCTCTAGAACACCCTACTCAACAATGGCAGAACACACACTCTTCTCAAACGCGCACAGAACACTCTCCAGGGTAGAAGGTGTGGTAGGCTATACTACAAGCCCCAGTACATTTTAAAGGGACTGAAATTACGCAAAATATGTACTCTGACCACAATGGAATTAGACATCAGCCGCTCCCCATCACTCGCATCACCGCATAAGCCCCGCCTCCTGTCGATCATTAGGTTCTCATAGGAGTGCGGGCCCTACTGTGAACTGCACATGGAGGGATCTAGGTTGCGGCTCCTTATGAGAATCTAATGCCTGATGATCTGAGGTGGAGCTGAGGC
>RJWJ010009360.1:0-50213 GCA_004363605.1 Indri indri
GGCACTTTCTCTTTCGGTGGACTGTGTTAGCTCTTGCCTCCCGGGATCCGCTGTGATCTTACCGGTGGGATGGGAGCACACTTAGCCACAGGGCCGAAGTAGGTGCTGTCACTACATGGACACCTTCACGTATTGGGGGCCCCTTCATCTCTTCCGGTAACTCCAGGGAAAAACCTGGCAGAGTCCACCAAAGGTTTTTGAGGATTAATTCTGTAAGAACTTCTCACACTGAAGGGAAGTCTCCTTCAAGAGATGATTCTGCTCCGTCCTTCTGAGCTCTGATGGCGATCACGTCAGCATCGACCGGGCTGCGGCAGAAGAGGAGAAGAGCGGGAGGTCGCTCCTCTGTAGATCCATGAAATGGCCAGAGGCTCAGCTGATCCAGTCTGAGGTTTCCTCTAACATCAAAAACAGTATGATTTGCATTAGAAACTTCCCAGAATTCCTCATTTTAGGTCAGGACTGCCCTTACCTATAGATTGGTGACATATGAGGTAGGATTTAACACTCAAAAAATTTTTTTCCACAAAAAGAATTATATCCCCACCAACCTGCTGTGGCATCTGAATTCCACCCATTAGTGACCCTTTGGAGTTCAGCCACTGAAGGCGCAGGTTAAAATGCAAATTTGTTGGTTAGAGAGCTAGTAACATAGAACTGTTATCGACTGTTAATGCCCCAGTATTGCTGGAATGTCAGACTAAGAAGTGTGGGTTAAAATCAACATACCAATAAATGAAGACTGGCTTTATATGCTGCATATTTAATTTGTGAAAATGCTAACATTAAAAGATGGTACCAAAATGTGAACTGGAGTCAAGAATGTTGGATAAATTAATGCATGACAGATCCTTGATATCTTATTAATGGAAATGAGTTTGGGAGATAATAGTTTAGCCCTGGAGATTAGTGTCAAGAAAGAAAGCTATCTCCTCTGGTGCCCATGGCAGAAGCAGAACGGCAGTACAACTCACTATGGATCAGATTCAGTTTGCAATTCAGTGTAAGTGGTTTAAATGATAGAACAGGAAGATCTGGTTTTGACTCTGTCTCTGCTACTTACAATGTGTGTAATCCTGCTCAAGCCACCTAAGCGAAGTAAGCCTCAAGTTCCTCATCTATAAAATCGGGATGTGGGAAAGAAGACTAAATGTAAAATTGTTGCTCAGTAATTCTCTATTAAAGAATCTCTTCTTCCCTCCTCCATTCACATCCGTCAAGGAGAAGAGTAGGCTGCTGTTGGCTAAGGACCCTCAGCACACTCAGACCTATTCCTGAGCCATTGGTAGCTCAGAGTTTGGGGTAGGCATGTCACTCCCTTCCAAAGACACGGCTACTCCCAAAGTAGCCATGTCTTTAACATTGTGAACAACACCAGCAGACAGGTGGCTTAATCCCTTGTCAAAGATATGGTTACTTCCTGGGTAGGAAGGGATAACCTTTTGGTGTTTTTGCACTAGTCTGTATCTCTGTCTGCCTTTTGTATAAGAACCAGCTTGTTGATTCAAACTGGAAGCTTCAAGAGGGCAGAGTTTCTTTCTATTTAAACGACAGAGGATGGTGCTCAACAGAGAACTACTCCCAAATAGGGGCTAAATAATACATCAACATCATGATTGCGATGCCATGAATATTAAAGATTTCTTACAAAAACAAATACCTCCCTCTCTGACTGAATCACTAACTCCCATATTCTATAAAAAACAAAATCAAATGCAAATACCACCATGACAATGGAATTTAGGCACATTGACCAAGTGATTAAATTCCATTTGTCACCCAGAGTGATCCCGGAGGCCTTCAGAGCTTGGAGGAAACCTTTCTGTGACTCCGCCCCCATTTGCACAGAGGGAAAATCAAATGAGGCTGAGCACCTACAGCAGCTTCCAGAAGAAAACAAATTGCAGAAGGGCAGCCTGAGGGAAGTGCAGGGAATGAGGGATGGGTGGGGCATCCAGGAGGAACCTCTGCCTTCTTGACACCTGGGGTTGTTTTCCAGCTGATCACATAGTTCAACCCTTTTCTTTCATAGACAAAGGAATTGAGGCCCAGGAAGGTTAGAGGTCTTGCCCAAGACCTACGGTTAGAAGGCAATGTTGGGGTTGAGAATTGTTCATGCAAGACGCAGACCCAAAGTAGATGACCATATTTTCTTTCAGTGGAAACCGGAAAACCTATAAGACCCTACTCAGCCTGAAAAGCCCCCATTTATTACCAATACATAGTGAACCAATCAATGACTGCCAAGTTTATTTGAAGGCCAATTAGAAGTCCTGCCCATGTCCAAAAATCCCACCCTAATAGGCCACTCGCCCATCAAAGATTGTCTTCAGGTGTCTTCCTTTTACTCTCCCTTCAAACCCCGGAGCCTGCGGAGCCTACGCCAGCAGGGACAGGGCCTGACAGCCTTACTGTAGTCAGTGCTGACCAGCTTCCTAGGTGGCGTGGTCTTTTAGAGGGCTCACCTCTGCCCTCTAGCTGCAAGCCCATTGTACCTCCTGCACTTGGTTGTTTCGCCCTGGCCCCAGCTCTACCTGATGAGCCTTGGCCTGTGGTTTGAGCTCCATGGCCTCTGTTTGTCTCAAAAACATTAGTGTCAATTCTTCTGGTTTGTTCCAAAGCCAATAGAGCCTATAATCAGTGAGCAGGCCCCTCGTTGAGACCCCGGAATGTAGCTGAGGCTGAGGAATCTGGGGCATCTCAGCCAGCTTTATCCCCTCCCTCCACTGAGGGGTGGAATTCCCCTCATCCCAGGGTCCCCTGTGACTGTGGGGATTCCCACCCCAGCAAGTGCCGCTTTGGGGAGCCATGAGAGATCAGCCCAGAGCCAGCCAGCACCACCCACCCGCTGTGGGGCAGTGAAGGGAAGAGCGCCCTGGGTGGAGGGCACTCCTGCCGTCCATCTTCCTCACTCGGGTCCAGCCTGTCGGAGGACAAAGCGCAGCAGTGGTCTGGGCATCTGGCTCTGCCCCGTCCTCCTCAGGGGTTTGGTCCCTGGGAGCGAGATCCAATTCGGGATCTGCAGTGATGCTGGCTGGCTCTGGCCCTGAGGACACTGGGGTGACAGGGAGCTGCTGAGGACTGTAGCAGTGACTAGGCTGTTGCCTGCACACTGCCTCACCCAGGAGGAAGCCCCAGCCCAGATCCCAGCTCCTGCTGAAACTTAAGCTGCCCACCAGAGTGAGTGGATTCCTGACACTTGGGGGGGGACCAGGAAGTGGGGCTCTAGGGCCATGGGACGCAGCTAAGGAATCTCCCACCTAACAGCAATTCCTGGGCCCTTTCACAAAGACAGTGGTGGGTAGAGGAGGAAGGAGGAGAATTGGCCTGCCCCTTCCTCTTAGCTGTATATAGTCACAGACATTGCCAGAACTTTTGACCTAGCTTCGAATTCTGTCTCCAGCACTAATTAGCTCTAAAACTTTAGGGAAATTATTTAACCTCTCTGATCCTCTGGTTCATAAAACGGGAATATAATACAACCCTTGGTTGGTGATGAAAGTTATATGAGCCGGCATTGTAAAGTTGAAGGCACACAGAAGGTGCACAGTGAGAACTAGATCCCCTTCCCTAGTTCCCAGCTTGTGGGTCTGAGGTTAAACCCATTTGATCCCGGAGAAGATGTGACGGGGGTAAAGGGGCTGTGGTTCCCACGAATCCACGTCAGGTTTTAAGTGACAACGCCCTCACAATCCCATGAAGTTCAGCAGAATGTCTCCTCTTTTTGGTGACATTTTCAGAAATGAAGAGAGAGGGAACCAAGACATGGAGACTCTGATCTTTAGCTCCATTTTGGTTCCAGGACAAGGAGCTGATGGTGTTTGGGGGATTGTCTGTTTGTCCAGGCAGTGTGGATGATAACAAGGCAACCCAGCCCATCTCTAGGACACAGCTAAACCAATGAGCAGCTGTGTCCTGTGTCCCAGCACCTATGGAAATGCATAAATTATCTGGGACCAAGCATTCCCTGGTGGTCTCTGTCTCCAGAATATAAACCCCCAACAACAGGACTGGCAAAGAAACTAGGCTCCAGGGTGCATCTACGACATCCCCGATTTCATGTGGTTTGCTGAGAAATACAGTAGGCCCCAGGATAGGAGAGGGGGAGAAAAGGAGCATCTAAAGTTCTTCTGACTGAATGAAAAGACCACACGGAGAGAGAAAGAAAGGAATGAGTTAAAGGGATAAAAGGTTATGAGTTTATTTGCAACTCGATTAAACAAATTATATTCTTACACAAACATTCCGAGGATTAAGTGAACAATATCATACTTTCCTGAGCTCTTTCAGATCAAATGCTTTGCTGTTAAAGGTTATATTCCTGGGGAGTTAATATCGTAGCTTCTTGTTCCTTGTCAGTAAACATAAGAAGAGGCCAATCCTGTGTAAATTTAAATTACAGAAAACCTTTCCCCCAACTCTCTGGTCTCTTAACAGCCCCTTTTTACTGAGTTCTCATCATGGAATGTAAATATCTTTATCTTAGCAGTGCAGACTTTTGAAAATTTGACATAATAGAATTTCTTCCTCACAAAGCATATTAAACACCATTGCAAACTAAAGTCTATTTTACTTTTAACCAAGACTAAAAGCAGAGGGTCTTTTGTTTGCTTGTTTGTTTTAAAACTATTTCCACATGACCAATAAAGTGTTCTCTCTGACCATCCCTGCTGACTGCTCAGGCACCCCGGAGACAGGGAATGAAGAGATTGTGAAAAGCACAGCAGGACGTTGCGGATTGCAGAGTGAAAGTGGGAGGACCCTGTGGGCCGATTTCTAAATGCAGCAAAGAATTAACAGGCAACTACCAAATGAAGTGACTG
Source organism: Indri indri (assembly GCA_004363605.1). Lineage (NCBI taxonomy): Eukaryota > Metazoa > Chordata > Mammalia > Primates > Indriidae > Indri > Indri indri. The sequence continues at coordinate 4,824 of RJWJ010009360.1, forward strand.
AAGATGGAGACAAAAATTTTCAGTGATTTTGACTTGTCTCTGTTCTATGAAGCTCCAATTCAGTGTCACTCTGTTGTGAAAACTTAGGACATACTTTTGGACATACTTTTGGACAACCCCAGGGCCAGCAAAATATAGGTTTCTTGAATAAATGAACATGTCAATCAATGAATGGATGGTAATATTGAGAAGGGGAAGAAATCTAGTGCAGGTCAATCAATGGGGTCCTGGAAGATCCCCCTGTGTATCCTGTTGTCTTCTGACTCAAGGAGACAACAGCTGGAGCAGAGTCCTTGGGGTATGGGGACCTAGGAGGACACACGTCTTAGGAAGCATTTCGCTATCAACTGCAAGTCCTTAGGCAGTCTGAGTCATCTATTTCCATGCTATGCTCCCAGCTGTCGTAACCTCTAGTGATCCATCCCTTTTCTGAATCCCTACTTCATATGTTGGGTGTTTTTCATCTGGAGAATAAATACAGCCTTGACTGTTGTGCTTCTGCTTACTTCTTCTCTGACAAGATCCTTAAGGGTGGAGACTGTCGAATGCTGGTTTTTGTGCCTACTTCACTGCATATCCCAGAGCTGAGTACATATGGAAGAATGAATCAATTAATAGAATTAATGAACACGTGCCAAAGCTTAAAGAGAACATTAACTGCTTGGTTTGATGACAAAAAGCAGCATCATTCTTTGTGTCTCGCCCCTAGCCCAGAGGCACGGTCTCCATCCTTATGTGGGGGGCCCACGGTGATGCGCAGACACCTGCAGCCCGTGCCTAAACCCTGCCGCCTAAACCCTGCAGCTGGCACGGGCCTGTCCGCTCTTTGCTCGCGGCTCTCATATGTCGTAATGAACGAGTTCAACTCTTCATGCTGCGTTGTGTATCGCATCCTGGGAGTGTTTCCCAGCTATCCCAAACCCCCAGCTGACGAATCAAGGCTGAAAACACACTCCAATGCCAGCACAGACAACGGAGCAAATGTCAAACAAGGTCAGCCTCAGAAAGGCGGGTCCTGAATTGGAACCGTGAGGCCAGGACTAAAGCCAGCTTCCACTTACAAGGACTTTGTATGGAAATGGTGGGCAGGCCCCGAAAGACCCAAGAATTTCCCCTGAGCGGGGAGCTTTTCTTCATCCCGACCTCTGGGGTGGAGGAAAGCTCAACGTATCAGGGGAGATTTCAGCATGGGTGGTGGGACTGCCTGCCCCGGGGACACGGGATTCTGCCTGGCTTTTGGGAAGACTTGCCCAGTGAGCCAGGTTTTCATGGTTTGCATCTAGAGTGCGGAAGGCGGACGGATTTGGGAGAAAGTCGACAGAGGATCTCTCTCCAGAGGGGAAGAGGGCTCTCAGGCTCCGGGAAGCACTTTCAGGGTGGTCCAGGCGGGTGTCAGGAGGTAGGTACCAACCCTCATTTGCAATAAGGAATCTGAGGAGATCCAGGATTCCGGTTTTAAGGTGCCTTACTCCTCTTTCACAGGGGCCAACTGCAGCCCGGCCATGAAAAAGACAACGCGGAAGAGAGAGAAGCGGCCACTAGATGGCAGCAGAGGGTAAGAAACGCGAGTCGCCGGCGGGCTTGGGGACTTAGGCTGGCAGCCCCTCCATTTTGCTTTACATCTTTAATGAGATATGTGAAGAAAATGAGTCCCTTACATGCCAGACACAGATGCCACAGCATATGGAGAGACGCCGCACAGCAATATTTCTCTGGTTATTAAACGGGAGGCACCTAACCAGTCATTCACTGCACCATCATACAGGGCTGTCCTTTATATCTCCGGATACCATTGTTGGCAAGGTAATAACAGAAGAAAACGTTGAGAAGACTGATGTGGGGACGTGGGCCTCTGGGCTCGCGGGGCATCGCCATGCCGGGCCACGGGCTCTTTGCCAGGAGCAGCCCGCGGGGGCCGCTGGGCGGACGGACACTGTGGCTGCCGCTGGAGGACAGGCGTGTAGGCGCCGCTGCTCTCTGGTCTCCCTAGCAGTCCTTGGGGGCTCATTTACTCAGAACCCCCATTACCGCCAGACAACTCTGTGGTCTGACCTTTCACCACAAACCCCTAATGGGAAAGGGAGTTCTGGGCATATAAAGAGCAAACTATGCTTTCTTTTCCGGCAGAATTAAAGAGATATAGCATAACAAAGATATATTCAAATGCACGTAAGTAGCGAAGCACCATTTCCATGCTGCCCCACACAGAAGTGGGGCGTCCAGTCCAGTAGCATCACATGGAGGACACAGTTTTCCTGGGAGATTGTTACCAGGTCCAAAGCAGGCAGACATTACTCTATTTTATTAATGTATACCACCCAGTTTCCCACTCCTCACCTTTTCCCCAACCCCAGCCACTCAGTCTGACCATTCCTTATTTAATTCTCCCACTCTCTTAAATCCAGGGGCTTCTTAAGGCCTCGGCTGTGCCTGACAGAACAGGTTACTCGCTCCAGGCAAGCAGCTCCCCTCTCGGCCTAATAAGAGACTGTTCTCTTAATAACCCCAAAGCCCAAAGCTCCCAGGACTTCTCAGAGCCGCTTGTGAAGCCCTTTAACAAGCCTGGAATGAAGGTAAATAATATAGCCATTTTTCATACAGAGAAACTGAGGTGCAGAACTGAGATACAGCTCAGCTCTCCTGGTCCCCATCCCTTCCCGTAGATTTAACCCTCTGAAACATCCTCCAGTGAAGACGTAGTAGCAAGATTTGCCCTGCCGCTAATTCCCTCCTCTTAGAAGATGACTCCATGTGCTAGAAATCCTCACTTGTCTGTGTGACCTTAGACAATTCACTGAAGCTCTCTGTGCCTCGTGTATCATCTGTAATTTGAGGGACCAGAAGTGGATGATGTCCAAGGCCCATTCCAGCTTTGTGATCCTGTGGCTTTAATTTCCCAGGCTTCTGCCAGCCCTCAAAGAGTGTCACACAGGGCCCCTTTTCTTACAATAGCCAAACTCAACAGGAACAAGCAGAATTTCCTTCTCCAGTTGAGAAGAAATGTGGTCATGGTTGGAGTCTCATTGGCGTTTTTTGTCCTCAGAGTGAAGCAAACAGGGAGGCTTCAGATGTTATTGGCAATGACTGCAGGGGTTGGAGGTGGCCACACTCTTGTCGAAGGACCATGCGGAGCTGTCCCTGTGGGCAGTGGAGATGCATAGCCAAGACTGAAGGATGTTTTAATAGCTATTTCTCAATAAAAAGACCTATTTTATTCTGCACAGGGGTCTGGGGGCAAATCCAGGTCTCCCAGGAGGAATCTACTCTCACCCATGTTGGGGGATTGGTTCAGCTCAGCTGCTCTTACAAAGGGCTGAATACAGCGTGCAGTGGTGCAGGCAGCTCCCCGCAGCTCCATGTGAAAATGACTCACAGCAGTTATGAATATCAAACCTCCTTTGATGTGTTCCCAGACATGAGGAACAGCCACAGGGGGAGGAGATGGACTCTGGTTGCCAGCTCTGTGGAGGGGTGCACAGAAGGCCTGGACACATCTGGTACCATCCCAAAGCTCCAGGAGAAATTCAGCCTGGGTAATTACCTAGGACTTCCTAGGATAACAGAGCTCCCTTTTAGCTATTTCTCTCACTCTCTTTCTGTCTGCAGCTACAGGGGAATGAGATTCTCCAAGAAATTACAACCTGTTTCTATACCTTCACCTTTCCCAAGGGGATAACATTTCACATCTCTGAATAAAAGTTGTTTTATTGAGCACAAAATGAATGCACCCCCTCACTCAGCATCTGTGCCAATTGCTTCAAAGCCATAGAACTGGCCCCAGTCAGCCAAGCGGAAGGATTTTCCTCTATAATAGCCATTTCCAGACTCAGCCTTTCGAGTGGCCGCATGGTACCTTGTTCTCCTAATAGGCTCTCAATGATGATTGAATGCAAAGCCTCCAAGTCTCTCTTGTGCTGGCAGCTCCTGAGACTAGGTCAATCACGCTCGTCCACAGCAGAAGACAGAGCCGTGCTGACAGTCAGACGAGCATCAAGGCCGGCAGCAGAAGGGAGGGGTCACAGCCACTGATACCACACCGATTTCTGTTTCTACAGAAAGCTTATTTATATGCAAGGGATTCTCCCTTGCCCTTCTAGACAGGGCTCAACAGCACGTTGTTCCCTGGAAACTTGGGCAAAGTCCTTACAGTTCCAGAAGGGAGTGGCAAAGGGCGCATGGGGAGAGAATCTGTTCTACCCTATGCCTGCACATTTTCATTTTCTGAAATGAAGCTGATTTTATTTTGCAGTTCAGTTGGGCTTGGACTGTAAAGCTCTCATGCACCCACAGAGATCTGCACACACCCACAACGTGGACATAATGTAAACAACCACCGTTTGCTGAGCACTAGCCACGAGCCGGGCACGACGCCCAGGGCCTCCCATGCACCATCTCCTCTCACGCTCACAACAGTCTGGGTGTGGGTGTGCGGGGGGAATGTTGTTATCCCCATTTTACAGATGAGGAACCTAAGGCTCAGAAAGGCTAAGAAACTCTCTTAAGATTGAACAACTAACATAAAAGAGCCAAAATTCTAGAATGTTGGATTCCAAGGCATCATCTCTTAGCCACTGTGCTCTGGAGCAGTATGCTTATTATCTAATGCCCGCTACATTCAGGGCACTGGGATTATAAGGGAGCCCAGGAAAGACACAGTTCTCGACTCCGCCAAGCTTCTGTTTAACCACACATCAGTGCACAGAGAGCCGCACACACGTGCACAGAGTTACTGTAACTTCCGGTGTCAGTTCCAGCCTTCCTCATTATCCTGCTCCCGGGCCTCCTGCCCTGGATTCAGTTTGAAGTGTTCATATGGTGAAGACTGGGGTCTTCTGCAGAAGGGCTCCAGCTGCTTGGGTTTTGCAGGCAACTACATGAGCAATTCGACCTTTTATGCATTGTGCTATAGCTACCCAGCCCCCGAACTGGTCGGTGTTTGTTTCTCTATCTTTTTTGGGGGGGGCGGGGAAGGGTGGGAAAGCCACAGGGGCAGGGACAGAGAAGATTCAAGTTTGTTGAGGGTTTGGGAAGTCAAGCCATATGTTGACTAGAAGGAATAAAGCAGGGGAGGATTCAGGGTGGGGGTGAAACTCCACTGCTTCCATGACCTTATATAAGGTGGGTGCCGATATATCTGAGGGACACTGCATGCTAAGGTGAAACAGAAAGAATGAAGCAAACGTTGCACTAGTTGCAGATTTTGCCAAGAGCAGATTGGCTGCCAAGGCTACTTCAGCCTTGACTCATACATAGATCCGTGATCTGGGAGACAGGACGGTGCCCTACTGTGCTGGGCATCTTCCAGTGACATTGACCCAATTGGGGGTAGGGGAGCACCTTGATGTTAAGAGAAACTTCCCTTCAAAGCCGAGTTAATGGAAGAATACAGACTGACCTACTTATGGACTAGACCTCTTTGCAAATATAATGAAAAAAAAAACCCTCAGTATACACAGAAATCTGTATCCAATTTTATTTCAAGAGATTTGCACTCCTTCCTGGATTGCCCATTAATCCGGAGGTAAAAATTCTAGCTCAGAGTCTCCCTAGAACCTTGAAAAGGGTGGCCTGAGAAAACTGTGTGTACAGCTCTGGGTAAGCACCCCCCTCCCTCTCAGCACCGTACTTTCTAATCCCAAGGTAGCCTGGTCATTTCGCCATCCAGTTACTATTGCCCCCAACAAAATCCAAACTGGGAAACCAACGTGGACTTTGTTCCTGGTTCTCTCTGTGCATGCCTCTCAAAGTGCCCAGCCATCGATGACTCTCAGTCCTCACTTTCTCTTCTCAACTAGGGCTCCCAATTCCTCTTTGTCCACCCGTCATCTGGGGGAGCCTTTCCGGAACCCCCTCATTAATCCACAGACACCAGTCTCGGAACTTGATTCACCTTTCCGCATTTTCCTGCATTTGACCACTGGAGGGCAATGCTGGACCGGCCAAGTCTCCCTGGGTGCGCTGCTCCAGCTTTGCCCCCTCCGTACCCTTCCATTTCAGGATGCGGCTCTGGGTGGAAGCCAGAACCACTTGAGCACCCCTAGGCCAGCAGCACGGCTGGGATCATAGAAATAAAAGGCACTGGAAAACAGATCTGGCTCTGTGGGTGAAACAATCCCCTGGGAAAGAGCCTGGGAGGGAAGCTCGCCTAACTGTGTCATTAGCAGCGAAGAGTCTGTCTCTCTAAGGATGCAGGGTCCTACCTGCATCAGACATAGGCCCTTGAGGGTAATATCTTCGTAAGCTCTGCACTCCTGCTAGTAAGCACAGTGCTTGGCAACAAATATTTCTTGGATGGACGGATGGATGGATATGTATAAATTGGAATTGGCCATTTTCAGATTTGTTGCTGTTTTCTAGATCTTACGACACCTAAACTTTAAGTGATTAATCAGTCACTGAGCATTCTTAGTCTTGAAGACAGCTAAAGATAGGTGGTTAATTAAACCAGTGGTTGTCATTGTACAAATGTTATTTCAAAGGCCACTTTAAGAGTTTCAGGTCCTTTATTTTTAGGAAGTCCTTCATTATGTCCCTCAGACCTCACCAGTCTGTGGATTATAAAATACAGACACTATTTCATTAATACCTGATTTACAATAACCCACAGTCTCATCATGTAGAATACTGAGCATCCATTATGTCCCCCCAGTGATTTGTGGGAATTTCATATCCCACGGTGTGTCGCGATGGGGCTCCACTGCACTGGAGCTCTTCTTCAGGCCCCCTTGTATCACCTCCTAAGACTCTCTCCAGGCTGCTCTCCCCTCTACTCCAACCCAATGGCTTCCATGTCACCATGGACACGGCCTGCTCTCCTAATCCTTCAAACCACAGCTAAATGTTTGAGGAGAGAAAGGAGTGCACATTTTGAGACCAAAAATCCCACATGAGACTCTCTACCTCCCAGCAGGTTCCACATGGCAGGGACCAGCTTGAGGCCCCAAGTAACATCTGTAGGCATCTCCACATCTCAGCAATGAGCTCAGTCCAACCCAGTTCATTGTCTGCCCCGACATGATTGACAGTGGGGAAAAACATTTCCTCCAAGGAAGTGTTCCACCTGCCCCTCCACCGTCTCGGGTGGGGACTGACCTTCATGACCCCAACAAGGCAGACACAGTGCTCAGCTGTGTTATTAGATCTTACGGCGCCATGAATGGGACATCAATGGCCCTGACTCAATTCACATTTTGGGAAAAAGATGCCCCTCATTCTAACTAAAAAGACATCATTTAATTTTTCTTAACGGAACACTCACTGTCTCAATGTACAACATCTGTGTTCAATTTTATGACGACTTCATAATCTCCAATACAATGAGTGAATATTTGTTTTAGATGAGAATAGCCTCATTCTCAACTTTATTCTAGTTTTCTCAACAAAACAAGAGTGCTGTAAAGTTCATCCAGAGTCTTTGCCTACAGAATCCCAATACTGTCAGCAGCCTTCGAGGAGCAGCACTGGTAAAGGGAAAAGAAAGAAAGAAAAAAGAAAGTCCTGTTTTTATAAAATACTCCTATCATAAAAATTTCTAACTTAAATCTTTCCCTATAGTTTAAACCGAGATCCTCAGAGTACCTGGTCCTCATCCTTCTCATAAAAATACTATTTAAGAAAGATGTCCTTTGACACCTTTCCTGAGAACAAACAGAGATTGAAAAATATTCATTCTAAGATAGCATTTTTCTATGACTGTCCATGGGAGTTGAGTTGATCATTTGTTAAGCATGCCCTATACTATGTTCTTTTTCAAGATGCCTTCCGTGTGAGTAAGGGACAGGCCTCTAGGGTAAAATCTCTGCTCTATACCTGCAAAAAACAATGTATAGAAATTTCTGTAAGAGAGGATATTGACAGTCAATACATAAGACTCCACAGGAAAGGAGAAGCTCCAGGATTAGCTCACTGCATTCAAATACAGACCTGCCCTAGAACTCTGATTTCCAGGTCTGGATCTCAGTGAGTGGATAATGCCTGGGGCTTGATGCCTGGCCTGATGTCCAGGTGTAACATTGATGGCAGGCCACAGACCCTCCTGCCTTGTGATTTTGAAAAGCCCAGAATCTTTCCTAAGTTTCCAACCTACTGACTCTCACCTTGCCCCAAGTAAGAAGTGTCTGAGATTGTTTCCTTTGAAACCATTGTCCTTTCTCACAACTCCAAAGCCAAGCATCCCTGATTATTAACTGCTGGATTTGATTTTTTTATGCTGCTGTGTCAGAGCATGAAATCTTGGTCAATCTTTCCAAACTGCACACATTAGGTTATTCCTGCAGGAAATGATCACACTACACTGCCTTGTTGAACACCAAGGACCCCAGTAAGGACTGTGAACCCCAAATATTGCTAGTGTGGGAGCCAGGTCCTTTAGTGTATTCACCAGAAATTGCCCAACCAGAAAAGTTTTCTTTCAAGTTCTGTTCAGAGCCCAGCACTTCGCCTACAGAATTCAGATAAGACTGCTACATATCAACTGTGCCTTGGACAGAGCACATTGGCAGCCCCTTGAAAATCAATCTGCTGGGAAATCTGTCTTTTAGAAATGGACCTTTCTAAAGACAGTGAGAGAATGGGAGGGGCATGTATTTTCCAAAGGGAGACATATATAGACCTTCATATCGCTAATTTCCAAAGTCAGACATGATGAATGTTGGTCAGAGTGCAATGCACAGTTGCCCAAAGGAGAGAGAAATTAGCTTGGTTCAGGAGGACTAGGAAAGACTCTCTGTGGAAGTTATAGTAGACGTGACTTAAAGGATGAATGATTTTGACAAATGAGGGCTTGCAGAAGGACATGGCGGGCAGAGGGAGTGCAGCTTGAGCACAGTCAGGGAGGTGCAGAAGCATGCCAGGTGAGCAGGGCTCACTCCGTGGGAGCGGAATCTGTCTGCGTTAGCCGGGGCAGAGGAGTGGCTGGAGCAGCAGGTTGTGGCCTGACGGAGAAAGGTTTTGTGAACAAGGCTAAGGGACTTAGATCCCCTTCTATGAGAAATGGGGAGACATCAGAGGTACTTAAGAGGAAATACGCTCAGAAAGTGTTTTAGAAAGTTCACTATGGATAAGAAGATTGGTTCTGAGACTGAAAACAGTGAGATCAAATATAGTTAATACAAAAACTGAGGTGGACATTGAGAATGATCAGAAATAAGTACTTGGAAAGAAAAAAAGGATTCAAGAAACACCTCAAAAGTAGATGAATGATGGGGGGTAAAGGAGAAAAGAGAGATGGACTCTTCCTAGCATCCTGGTTGTGTGCTGGAAAATTCTCTAGGTTCTATGCCACAAGCCCTTGCCATTAGAAATTAATCCTCTCTCATTTTTTAGTCCAGGCTTACAGTGTGAATCCTTCCAGGAATAATATTTTTATGTTTCTATAGTGCAAAGGATTACTCTCCAATGGCAGAATTCCAGGTACCAATAGAGGAGATTTGGGGGATTTTTGAGGAGCTTCTTAGGCCCCTTGGGAAGCTGACTTCCCGTTTCTGTTATTTATAAAGCCAGTTGTGTGGATAAGCACCTAGCTACCATGCCTGTAACTATTTGATTGCTGCTTGAATATGAAATCTAAGCTAAACATCTATATTATTTTTCTTCTCTGAATTCTCTTGTCACTTCTCTCTTCAGGTTGGAACAAGGAAACTCAGATCCAGAGAAAAATATGTCGTAAGCCTGTGACCTCCTCAGCCAGTTAGAACCCTATCCCAGTAAAATGGCTTAGGGTATGACGTTCCCCAAATACCAGGGACACCCTTCCCTAGGAGTTTGGGAGGGCCTGTCCAAGGCCACCACGCAGCACACATACATCTCCCCAACCAGCTCCTGTCCCAAACCTCATCCACTGGAGGACTCCTGGCCACCAACCCCACACTGCTCACTCTGGCGCAGGCACACCCAAGCCACGCCACACCTCCATGTGTTTCTGTGTGTGTCTGTGTCGTCACTGCTGTCCCGAAGTCTCTCCTGTGTAACCCCAAGTCCAGGCGCCCTGGGATGGGTGTCTCCTTATTTCTTTGTCCATTGTCCTGTCGATCCCTTTAAAGTTGTTCATGAGACTATTTTGCAGAAGGACAAATAGGCTTGCAAGAGAGCAAAGGAAAGAGATGAGGTAAGAGAGTAGCAGAGGCAGGGGTAGAGCTTGGGAAAGGCAGGAAAAGAGAAAGGATCCTTGACCTCCAGCAACCCCGACTCCCAAAATAAGATTGGCCCTGAAGATAGCTTATTATTTACCCCAAATTAAAATTTCTTGGCTCTGCAGTCATTGTGTACACAATGAAAAGAAAAACATCGCACAAAAGATGCCGTTATCCTCACAGTGGGAACAATCACAGCCAAGCTGATTCTGCTTCAAGAATAGAACGATAACAGTGCTAAGTCAGGAACTCCAAAACTTTGATTGTCAACAAATAGAATGATTTCTTGGTGGGAGAATGGCTATAAAGGAAGGTGGGCAGAAAAGGAACCCTCTGACTCTGGGATGGAGCATGGGTTGCCAGGGAAAATTCCAGTCTGGACTCTTCCGTGGTGAGCTCACAACCAGCTGTGCTGACTGGGAAAAAGCCCCGCCTGGGTATGTGCGGACTCCAGAAGCCCCCTCACCTCACCCCTGCCCAGCTTTGTACATATTATCTGACAGAGTGGACCTCTTTCTCTTGCCCAAAATGAAATACCATCACCAAACTTTAGACCCCGTGATGGCAGAAATTTTGGCTGGTTTTTGCTTTTATTGTAGCCTTAGCACTCAGCAGAAAGTTTGTATGTAGTTGGCACTCAATAAACATTTGCTGAAGGAATGGTTACCTGATTAATCTATTAACCTATTAATTTTAAATGAACAAATTACTTCCACCTTGTCTAGCTTATGAAGAGGAAGAGGAAGAGGAAGAGGAAGTCCCCAAACCAGAAACTACCAGATGGGCAACAGAAGCCACGATGCATTCAGAAAAATGACTACCTTTACTCACCCTTCTGTTCACCTTAGATTCCTGAAATTCAAGAACAAGGACCCAAGAGATTGTGACCCACCAGGTGTCTTTCAGCAAAAGACGATCTCCCTGGTTGTTTCCTTTCAGAGAATAAGCCTCCCGGGGCTGATAAGGGAATGGCACCGTATGCTGAGACACGGGCCCTGAGTGGTGGAGGAGCAGCAGAGCCGCCTCCAAAGGGCCTGTTGGATTGTAGCCTTTAAACAAATCTGACTGTGTCTTTTGATAGCACAGGCACCAGCCACCCCCAAGGACCTCTTTCTTTTATTGCGGCAGCAATGAAGCAGCCACATGGCTGTTGTAGATAAGGTGGCCCCGGTGCATTGTGCATGCAAAGCAGGCTGCATAGGACACGGCGCGGAGAAGAACCGCAGACGCGCAGTGTATTGGCTTCTCTGCCTTGTGCCGCCCTTCCTCTCTAAGTGGGCCCCAGGGACATGGGCGTGATTTCCCACCACCTCACATTTCCCATTTCCTGTCCTTTTTTCTTCCCCAGATGGCTCTGCAGGACTGAAATCACACAATTTTCTAACACGGCTGCCACGATTGGGACAGATGTGAAGTTCCAATGCCAATATAACGTTCCCGATGGGAATTATGATTCCGCGTACCGGTACCTGCAAAGAGCTAACCAAAGGCTCACCTGTATCTGCCATGCCTGTCATGGCACCGTGGAATCAGATCACTACCAGTTGTTCGTGGACAGGAACTTGTCCTCTAGCACCATTAAGCACACACAGCCAAGAGACAAAGGCATTTACTGCTGTGCACTGTGGGTACCATGATGCATGCCGGATATCACACTGAACTAAAACTGAGCCTCAGGCAGGCTGAGCACACAGAAAGTTCAGAGGGTCAGCCAACAAGACACAGGGTGTTCAACATCTTCTTGAATTTGCCCCGCTCATTCATTCAAAACCAAGAGGCCCTTGTGGCTTGCAAACTGATATACTGAGTACTGAAGGGGATACAAAGATATAAAACAAGCACTTCTCAAACAATAAAATGTATTCAGCAGGTAGCACCTCATCACTTTTATCTTGCTAAACCATGAGAAGTGAAAATTAAATCCTGTTGAATTACTTGAGCCTGCCTCCTTCCTGACAAATAAAAGCATAGTCCCTGATACCCAGAGGGACAAATGAATTGGACACACATACGAAATCAAGGCCAGCAATTAACACCTTAAGTACAGACCTTTTAACTTATCAACATTTCTAAAAGCCTGAGAAAATATTAAATATCCATACATATGTGTGTGTGTGTATATACATATATATAGCAAATTATATAAGAGAGAGAGAGAGAGAGAGAGAGGGAGGGCACTGCATATAGAGTAGGTAGTGTAGTAAAGTGATTGCACTCAGTTCAGATTTAAAAGCCAGACTTCTTGAGTTTTGAATCCCAGATCTTTCACTTACTGACTCACTAGTTATATATGACCTTGGGCAAGTTACTTTGTGCCTTGCTTTCCTCGTCTATAAAATAATGATAATAGTAATACCTGCCTTAGAGGATTAGCGCAAGAATTGAGTTAACTGTCACGTATTAATGCATTTGGAGCAAGGCTTGGCATGTAGAAATCATTCATTAAGTGTTAACTACTCTTGTTTTCGATGGTGAGGATATCCTGATGATGATAACTACATTTCCCTACTGTTGGGCTAGGCTGAGCCTTTAGGAAGTAGTTGTTAAGAAATAAGTCAGTCTTTTGAACAATTATTCAACATTCTTTTCTACATTAGTATCCCATCTAATAGGAACTAAATATCAATGGAAATTCAGAGAAATACAATTCAAAAGACCTTCAGGATCTTTTTCACTGGGTGCCAATACATTATTGAGGGCTTCCTACATAGAAAAAAAAAACAGAGGAAAGTAATTTCTGCTTGACCCTCATAAAACAAGCAAATATAGACTTTGGGAGATATTAAAATATAATATTAGCCTCACTCATTAAATGGATAGATTAGTGGAATAATTTATAAATGTAGAGCCAAAAATAAAAAAATCACAGTTGTTTATGAACATAATTGTAAGCAAGGAATTAGTTCTATCAACATAGCCAGCATACTAGATGACCTGAAAAGGTTCCCACCTTCAGGAAGACAACAAATTAAGTCAAAATATGCCTGTCCTTATGGCATCCTGAAAAACTGTCAAATGAGGATCAGTCCAAGACTCCAGAGCAAATAGGCTCTACAAAGACATCCACACGAGCCCCTGCGTTTTCAAGGGCTCTCATGAGGAAGCGCTTGGTGTGAACTGTGAGAACTGGCTTCTCTACTTTCTCTTCTGAAGATGTGGGGTCTCCTGCTGCTTCAGATACTGTGTTTATTCATCAGTGGAAACCCTAACCCCGTCCCCCCGCCCCCACCCCCGTCTTGCCTGCTTTTTCATATGTAGCCAACAGATGGACTTATCAGCCCTGGTGCCCACCAAGAACAGCCCTTCAAGGGCATAGAATAACACAAAACAGGAGGCTTTTCTTGGGATAAAGAATTTGGGAGCTTTGAGGGGAGATTTCTTCCAACCCATCCTTCCCTCACCTTCAATCCCTTTGAGAAAAGGAATAACTTATTTTTACTACAAAAAAAAAGAAAGAAAGAAAAAAGAAAAAGTATTTGGGAGGGATCCTTTGTAAAATTTGCTTTTGGGGGTCACAGTTCAAAGTCTTAACCCTCATGGGACAGGCACAGACCTAGCGAGTGTTTGAAGAGTGTAAGTCTCTATTCCTCCTGGCCTTGGTCTTCCCCAGGGCCCCTTGGGGTGGTTGACACATCCCCAAAATTGGGGAACTCAGGTTTCCTGAAGGACACATACAACTCTGGTAACCCCACTGTATTCTCTGCCAGTAAGGAACAATTCAGAAATTTCTCCCTAGAGCCAGAGTTCAAAGACCAATGCCAAGTCACATACAACAGGAAAATGTGTCAGGTCTCTGATTCCGTTATTCATTATTCCATGCTAAGAGTCTCAAGGAGAGAAATCATCTCTCTTCTTTCTCAAACCAGCTATCATGGAAGGTAAAGGAAAGTTTCAGGGAAGAAGAACAAAGTCATCACAGAACTACGCATTGACTGGTGAGCCCTGCCCATGGGCATGTTTCCTGGTAGTGATCCATAGGGATCAACACAAAAGTATGGTGGAGCTGATGGAATATTTGAGAGTCTCTGTCCTAACCACCTCCTCATCTACCTGGAAACCCTCCAATCTCTCCATGCAATCCTTGAAGGACAGGCATAGAAGAAAAGGTGAGCAGGAAGGTTGAACTAGTTAGCAAGTGTTCATCAAATATCCGTAAGTCTCAGCATGTAGAATCAGCATGGTTCATTTTTGTATTCGCCAATGTACATCGAGCATCTACTATATGCCAGGTGCCATGCCAAGAGCAAGGATACTGAGGCAAGTAATACAAGCTCTCTCCCAGTGTGGAGTTCATGCCCTGGTAGCACTGACAGTCTAATAGAGGAGCCAGATCAGACACACGTGGGAGCAAGAGAGATGCTTGGTAGTAGCAATTACAGGAGTGTTCTGGGAGGAAAGTACAGATGGAAATTAGGCTATTTGGATTCCAGGATGAGTTGGGTGATGGGAGCCAGGAAAATATCCTAAAGGAATCAGACCCTGAGCTGAGACTAAATATGAAAAGGTTTATTCATTTACATCCCAGAGTCCCAAGTCAGTAACAGAAGCAGAATTACAACTCAAAAGAGTCCCAACTTGTCTCTACGCTGTTTTGCTCAGCAGCTGCTTCATTCAGTACCACACAGCTGGGTAAGTAAGTTGCAGATGGAATATTGGCAGCCAAAATCTTTTTAGAGACAAATGACACTGTGATTTTCCTTCACATCCATTGAAATTTCTCACTAATTTCCAAAAATCTCTTGTGTTTGCTTTAAAACAACCAGTGAGGCCCAGACATTTCAGTAAAACAAATCAGAGACACAGAAGTAATTCCAGCATCTGAGCATTCTGAGCCCAAACCAGTTAGACTGAGAAGAAGAATCACTTTCCTACCGAAGGCAGCCCTGGGATGCCCAGCTGCTGAGGTCCTGACCAAGAGAAAACACAAACGTAGTTTCTTCTTTCTTTCGCTTCTGTTCCTGTTCTTCAGTTGCTTGTCCAACGAGCTGGAGACAGAGCAGAGAACCCAGAGAGCAAGCACAGCAACTAGGAACAGGGCAAGCAGCTGATAAGTGAGTGCCTAAACAGAGATACATTGTGGGCACCCATCAGCATCTGACTTCACTCTTATTGAGGCTTTGTGCGAGGAGTTGGAGGGTAATGAGTGAGAGATACAACAAGGAGAGGGCTTTCCTTCACTAAATTTATCTCTCTCTTTTTTTTTTTTTTACCCAAAGAACTCACAGGGGATGGGGAAAGAGTGAATATATTCTCAGCTCAAAGGCAAAATAGTTCCTAAGTTTCCAATTAGAGAGAAAAAATAAGAAATTCTGGCACTCTCTCCCACCAATGTCCAAGTAATCCTATGGATAAATGTTTTACACAAAGACCCCAGAGTGGCAGAGACCATCAGAGAGAATGGCGCTGGACTGGGCACATAGTAGCCCAATAGATTTGATTTGATCTTGGCATCTTTTTGCTTTTGAAAGTCCTCCTATTTTTTCTTCATCCCATATGGACAAAGACTGGGGCTTCTAGTTTTTATGTGGCTTCTATCCTTGGAGCCTGTATATTTCTGACATGGATCCATTCAGCTTATTCATTTATTGGCCCTAAGTCTACAGACAGCCTAACACAGCTCAGTAGACCCCTCCTCCCTCAGAGGAATTTACCGTGCTAAGTTCTATGTCTCCCTGGTGACTATGGTTCAGACAGGGAGTTATGACCGGGTCACTAACCCCACCACGGCAAAGCAGAATAGATGAGACAAAGAAGCCAGCAGCTGTGGTGGGCTTACAGATGCGTGCCCGCCACAAGAATAAGTGCTTCACACATGTTCTCTCATTTCAATCTTTAAGGCTGCAAGTATTTTTATGTGGCTGAAGTATTGAGCGTGAATAGGGAAGTGGCCAAAGTGAGACTGCAGAGGGTAACCGATCAGGAGGGCTTAGGGACCGCACACAGACTGGTTTGCGCCTTCGTGCCCTCGCGCCTTTGCCCAGACAGCGCTCTCTCCTGGGAATCCCCTCTGGATATGAAGGCTAACAACGTCCTACTGAACTCTCAGGGCTCAGTTCAGGGTTCCCTCTTCTGAATGTCCCCAGGAGAAGCAGACCCTTCCACCACGCTCCTGGAACATTTTGTATCTACTTCTTTCATGGGAGTTAACATACCACCATATTTGCACTTAACACTCTTTGTAATTGTAATTGTATGTCTGTCTCCCTAGAAAACTGAATTTGTTGAAAGCAGAAGCCATATCTTTTTCATCTTTATGTCTCCCAAATAGTGTCTGGCCTGCAACAGGTAGTTACCCATGTTTGTTGAATAAACAACCTAACTTGTGACCTTGCCAGCCTGTCAGACCTCCCTCTGAGGAAATGACTACACCAAACCACCTTTGTAATGGACAAAACTTCCCATGGGCGGGCAGCAACTGGATCGGGGCAACCAGGAGAGCGCCAGCCTACTGTGGAGACACGCCCCAGTGAAGCAACGCTGTGGACCTGTCCCTTCCTCTACCTCGCCATCTTCTCTGCAAACAAGGACAGGCGTCGGGCCTTTTACTCTTAGGGAGCAATTTTCTGGGGGCCTAAAAGGGTGACCCCTTGCTGAGCGTGGCTCTGATACTCCATCCCCTTGGGGTGGGGGGACTTCACAGTCTCTCTGACTTTGGGCTTTTCATGTCAGGGGTCTCCTTGGGCATAATTTTGGAGTCAGACACCAAAACGCTGACTGTTCCAGCTGGGGAGTCTGCCACCTTCCACTGCAGTGTAGCAGGAGGGGACTTAAAGAACTAGCAAATGAGCTGGTGTAAGAAGAATAAAGATAACTCCCTGGTTTTAATATATAAACTGAGAAACGATTCTAATGACAAGTCAAGGAATAATTTCAAGGGAAAATTGATACATTAAGAAATCAACTTATACTTAACATTCAAAAAGCAACAACCCTGGGACGCACTGCTGTGGGTCTAATATCCACGGTGCTACTGTTCTGCTTCTGATCGCCTCAGAAACTCTAGGGTCACACGGAGGCAGCAGATCCAATTAGAGGCAGCGTTGGGCTACGATGTGCACCACACCTGAGATGAAGCTACCTGGTAACCTCCACGGTAACATCTGATAAGAGAGGCCAGGAGCTGAGTTGGGGAAGGGCCTTATCTTTGCAGTTGGTTTAGAGGAGCCTTCTCATCAGTTGAAGATGGTAGAAGTTGTTAGGGTTTATGTGGAGAGACCAACGGGGCCCTGCACCTGTCCCTCACAGACTCCTGCGGAAAGGCTGAAAATAATAGCTTTCGATACTGAATAGGCCCTCTCATTGTGGAGGCAGCTGAGATAAACAGAACTTTTACTGTCCTGAGTGCTGTAGCTCATCGCTGTCTTTATTGTGAAAGGGCTCGTGTGCACAGACTAGATAAAGCAAGGATGGTTTTCCATTACCATCCTAATCAAATTTTCCAAAGCTATTAGAGATAGCGTTAACTCTTACTCTGCGAAGAAGGTTGAACAGAGTCATTTTTCTGGAATGTTTCCACAACGATTTCAGGTATTGAATGTTTTATGTCTTCCCTCAGCTGCAGAAGAGTCTTGGGGACCCATGGGGGTGGGCAGAAAGGGGTAACGTGCAGGCTTCCTTCCTGCTGGCTGCGGAGGGAGATCTTGGAGACAAATACTTGTGGCAATGCAGGATTTCTGAGTTGATCATCAGTCAACTAAATTAAAAAAAAAGATTCCTAAGTCCCAAGCTGAAATGGGTGAACCAAGAAGGTCTGGGACTATAGGGAGCCAAGGCCCAGAGGAGCCCACTGAGCAGACTCTAGGCGGGGGGCTTAAAGATCAAACATTAATAGTCACCAAGTGAGGGCCTTCATCCTGCTGGCTCTCGTAGCCAGTTCTGCTCAAGCATCTGCCTCTCTCCACATAGGGTTAAAACTGAAGCATTAGGACACAGAGTAGACATGAGTGTGCAAACTACCACTAAAAGTCAACTCTCCCAATGCCTTCTATTGAATATTTCTTTCAATACACTATCATCTTCATCATATGATTTTATAGGGCATTTATTGAATTCATGGTATTGGGATAAGTCATGGGAACAGAAAAAATTCTAAGACAAGTTCTATTCTCGGTTCTATTCTCATCAACGTATTTACAATTTATTTTTAAAAGACAGAGCATTAGAAATTACAATTAAAGACTACAAGACAGCACATACTGTGCAACAGTAAGTGTTGCTGACTCATGTGCAGTGCTCTAGGAGTTCATGAAAGGACCAATCACTGTGGGGAAAATTTCACAGAACAGGTGAGGCTTGAAAAAGGTGGGATTTGGATAGGTGGGAAGGAGGAGGGAGGATATCTCAGAGTGGGTGTACTAGGTATCTATTCTTACATGACAAATTACCTCAAAACAGCATTTTCTATCTCATAGTTTCTGTGGCTCAAGAATCCAGGTGTGGCTGAACTAGATCCTCTGACTCAAGGCCGCTGATTCATCAGGCTGCAGTCAAGGTGTTGGCTGGGGCTGCAGTCATCCCAAGACTTGACTGAAAGAGGATCTGCTTCAAGCTCACTCATGTGGATCTTGACAGGCCATGAGTTTTCCTCGGGGGCATCTCCATAGGGTCCCTCAGAACATGGCAACTTGCTTCCCTAAAGTGAGAATTCTGAGGAAGAGAGGGCCTCCGAGCCAGGAGCCATAGTCTTTGTGCAACATAACTTGAAAGTGACAGCCCATCACTTGCACCATATTCTATTTGGTAGAAGCAAGTCAGTAATGTAGCCCACACTCAAGGAGGGGAGGGGTGGATTACATGAAAGCATGAATACCCAGAGGTGGGGAGCACAGGGGCCACCTAGAGGCTGCTTAGCACAGGACATTAATGCAGTGGAGCAGCTTAAGAGAGGGCTCAGAAATTTTGTGACCAATTTGTTTAGAGACCTCTGACTACAAGGCTAAAGAGATCTGATTTTATCTTATAAGCCAGTACTTCTCGAACTTTATTGTGCATACAAAGCACCTGGAGAGATTGTTTCCAAAGCAGATTTTTGAGCTTAGGCTAAAAGATTCTAATTCAGTCTATCTGGGGATAGGCCCAGGAATATGAATTTATAACAAGTACCCTAGGTGATTCTGATACAGATGGTCCAAGGACATGCTTTGAGAAATTCTACTGTAAACAGAAGAGGAACTGTTGTTTTTTGAATAAAAAGAAGATGTGCCCAAATTCTTCTGCCTTAGCCACAGAGAAATGGACAGTAGATACAATCAAGGCATCTCTAGAACAATAGTTCTCAATTCTATCTGTATATTTGAATTTCCTGGAGAAATTCTTTAAAAATACTAAAGTCTGGGACATATCCCCAGAGATTTTTCTTGAACTGGTGTGGGCTTGGAGCTCTGGCTTCCTAGGTATTAATAATCCAACCTCTTTCCCCTTCTCCTTCCCCTCCCTCCCCCTGGGGTTGAAAACCACTGGTCTAAGGCCTTGCTATACCAAGTGTGTTCTATACAACAGCATCAGCATCACCTGGAAGTTTTTCAGAATGCAGAATCTCATGTATCACCCTAGATCTACTGAATCAGAATCTGCATTCTAACAAGAGTCCCTGGGTGAGTTATATGCATATTAGGATTTGAGAAGCACTGGTCTAGGAAATCCATCATTATTGAAAATATAAGTTCAATAATGGAGGTGTAAAAATATAAGTTCATTTTTCCCAAATGCCACTGAAGAATCTATATTTGTAAAAAATCTCTTGAAGGGACTCTGATGTGCAACAGGGTGTGGGACTCATTGATAAGCATTCAGTCATCTCCAAATAAGGTTTAGATTATTTGTGTTACTAATATCATAAATATTCTCATTGGGGTAATAGTATGCCCTTGTATGCTTCTTGGAAGAAGGTATTACATAAATTCTAGGTATGACCATTCTCATTCATCCACAAGCAAATTAGGAAATGAATTAATATTTATTGAATCAATATACTTTTTACCGCACCATCATGGATTATCTGATGAAACCCAGGATCTTGGGTTTCATCACATACCTTCGACTGAAGGTCAAGCTAGAAAAAATAACATAAGTCATAGTATCTGATTAAGTCTGATTGGGAAGAAAAAGGACAGGAGACACGAGAATGTGTGTCTCTAGTGGACCATTCCTCCTGCAGGATTGATAAGGACATGAAGTTCTGGCCCATGTTGGAGTGGAGCAACTCAGAACCTGAGATGGGCTTGGTGTGAGCGTGAAAATCAAACCCGGGAGACAAGGAATAGGGATGAAACAATGAAAAAAAACAGACAAGAATTAAAGTTAAAAACCTGGAGAAATCCAAGTAATTCCTGAGCTTACTAGTAGGTAATTGAGGAGGCCTTTTATATAATACCTGAAGCCTCAGACTTAGGTGGAGACAGGGCCACTGAAGGCTCTAGCATAGTGTGGACGTGGACAAAGTGTTTCTGCAGAAATCCCAAAACCAAATGAGTGACATGAACACCAGCTATTATTTTTGTATTGTTCATGTTCTTCCCCACTCTGCTAGTAAAGGCAATTGAGAGTTGGCTTAAATTCATGTTCTTTTTGCCTCCATTGTTCTGCTTTCTATGATTTTTATCCATCACAGGAAGGGCTCACTTGAAAGAGTTCAGAGCAGTGAAGAGAAATCCCAAAGAGTGTCTGTCGACCCTCTAAAAAAATCTGAATTCAACTGTCAGGGGATGGGAATAGGACTGCCGCTCCCACCAGGCTCCAAGCAGGGGAGTCCTTAGGCATGCTGTACGGCTAGCAACGGAAGATTCCTATCTGATGGCCAAAGGCAGCGAGGAGGAGGAATCCTGTGTCCACGACAGTGCCATCAACTGGCTGCACTTGAAACAGATCATCCAACATTGTGGAACCGTGGCTACGAGCGAGAGGCAAGACAAAAGAAGGGAATCTAAGACCGCGTAAGCATGCCTCTTCCTCTGCACCAGAGGAGGCCACAGACAGCCATCGAAGCGAATGTTATTTCTATCCTGCAACACACTGTATATTCTGAAGGTGTCACAGCCTTATGAAGGGACTCATTACACCACCTTGAAAGTTCCCAGGGATTGTATAGGTAGAGTCCAAATTAGGAAATGGACTCAAGGAAATTCAAGTCGTGACCTTCATTATGAACAATTAAGATTTTACACAGAAAATTAGAATCATTGAATTTGAAAGCCAAAAAGGATCTTAAAGGTCAAGCAGGAATCTCTCCGTTCAATTTACATGTTCATTAAATATTGATTGAATAAATTATTATCCAGATTCAATTCAAATATTTTCAATGACAGTTCTTATTTCAAAAAAGCTTTTCCTATACCAAATCAAAATCTGCCTCCCATAACTTCCTATCTTTGTCCTTATTATGCCTTCTGGAGCAACACAGACTAAGTTTACCTTCACGTATTCAAATATTTGAAAATAGCTATCAGGTCCAACCATTCCTCATGACTGTCTAATAAACTCTAAGCTCCTTGAGAGAAGAATCCAACTTCAATATATTTTCCTGTAACATACAATTCTTAATAGAGTGACTAAGATGCAGTGGGTAGTCAGTAAATATGTGTTGAATACATGAATTAATATCTGTGTGTCTGCCTAACCAACATTTCTACTTAAATGTATCGAAGGTACTTTAACTCAACCCCAAGACTTAAATCAAGATCTTCCTTGCAAATATGGTCCTTTTCTAAGGTTCCTTATCTCAGTGAATAATACCATCATCTCGGGCCCTTCCACGTTCTCCATCATCCACTACCACATCCTGGTTTAAACTACCATTTTCTTGTTTGAATTATCGATATATCCTTTTAAATAAGCTATCCGGCTTCTAGTACCTTCCAATATGTCCTTCCCAAAGCAGCCAGAGTGTTCTTTTCAGAATACAAATATGATTATTTCATGCCCCTGATTAAAAATTCTTCAGCAACTTTCCATTGCTTATAGGCAAAAGACCAAAATCCTTAAAAGGCGTCTAAGACCCTGAACAGTCTGGCCCCCCTTCTAACCTCCTCTGCCATACCCCTCATTTTCCGTGTTCCTGTCAAACATGTCTTTTTCCAGCTACTTGAATACACCAGGCGCGTCTGACCCCAGGGCTTTTGCACATATTATTCCGTCCCTATGGAACACTCCTCCCACCTCCTCAACACCTGTTTAACTCCTACTTATCTTTTAGATCAAAGTTTACACATTAATTCCTCAAAAGCATCTTGCGATCTCCTGACAAGTTCAAGTTTGGGGCTTTTTAATGTTTCATATAACAGTTTGTAATATTCATTTCATTATGCCTATTTTCTTACTAGTTTGTAAGCTCTGCAAAATCAAGGACCATCTCTGCTTTTGTTTATCATTGAACCTGACAAATTGCATAAATATATCTGTATGAATAAATGAATGAATAAATTTCCCAGAATTTGGTCATCATCATAGACTCTGGGCTACAGTAGGGTCCCAAGCCTTGCCATATTCTCATTTTGAGTGGCCTTGGAGACCCCAGCGTCACCCTGAGCTGGAGTCCAAGACTTCTCAGAGGCCACTGGTTTTTACCCATTCTGTCTGGAATACTCAAGAGCCCATTCGTGGGCTCACAGAACAACTGAGCATGGTCAGAGGGTCCTCCGTGGATCTGAGCCAGCTCCCACAGAGGGACCCTGAACAAGTGAGTAAAACCTGCCCAGAGAGTCTAGTCAGCTATGAGGAAATCAAGGGGCTCAATATGATTATTATTTTCTCAGTGACTCCTGGCTAGGCTTATGATGGGCCTTTTGGTGTTTGTTATTTTGTGCGGTTATTTCCAGCAGCTATATTATTAAAATGCACAAGTCTGTAATTATGGAGATGCATATCCTCATCCCTCAAATATGTACTGAGCATGTACAATATTCCTGGTGCTGTGCCACATGCTGAGTTACAAAAGCAACCAAAGCTCAATTCCTGTCCTTAAGGTGTTGTTTCTAGTGGGAGAAACAGACATGAAAATAGAGACTGTTAGTATAACAGAGAAAGGAGCAAACAGTTGGGCACATGGAGAGAAGGCAGCGATGGGCTAGAGCTGGGAAAGGCTTCTCAGAGGAGGGGACATGAGCTCATTCAGAGAGCACCAGCTGCCTGAGGAGGGTGTGCTTGCAGCTTCCTCAGGATGAGCCAGGGAAGAAGAGGAACATCCTCAACAGCTCACACACACGCACACACACACACACACACACACACACACACACACACACCTTTGCCCATAATGCTTGCAGTGTCTGCAAGTTAATATAAAAAACTGAAAATAAACTGAAATGTGATGGAAAAATACCGAACCCTAGACCAGACACAGTTTCTTTCTCTGGGGAAGTGAACGTGTATCAGAGCTTTCACAGGGGCTCCATAACCACAGGATGTAGCTCGTTCCCTGCCAAATAAAGCTTAGGTATTTCCAAAGTGCTGCTCTTGTACACACCATGAAACAGACCGGCTGAAATGGTAGTTCTGTGGGTTGAGAAGATTAAGAATCTAGAAAAGCAAAGAGGAAGGGGAGAAGGAAAGGAGAGCACTGTTTTCTTGAATAACGATCACTCCCTTGAACTCTTTGTTCTTACTAAAGAACCATGCCAAACCTCTGAGAATTCCCAGAATTTGGCACTGCTGGGGCACTGACCTCTCCCCATCCTGCTAATGGGAACTGCGAGGAAACTCGGAGCGAGTGTAAAGAGAGTAATGTGCTCCACTGCGCAGCAAACTGTGCCATTGGGGCTGGCTGTGAACTTTCACTTTGGTGTGTTCTTTGATTTCATTTGGTGTGAAATATTGAGATTTCTTCTCAGATACGCCAGCACCTTAGAGCCTACAATGGATCTATAAATCTTTATCTGGGCTAGATTGAACTGTTTTTGTGCATGGAGTTGTTTTTAATAGAAGCAAGAGTCAAAAATTTTTCTCCTGTGAAGTATTAAAAAAAAAAAAGTCGGCTGTAAACTGAGCCATTCTAATTCCACTTTCTGCTTCTCTGAAGCTGTCTCTTCTGAGGGCTATGGAAGAAAACGGCTGTCACATTCATAGCAACCTTCCATATTTTCCTCTTTGTATTAAGTCAACTCTGCTGTGGGAACACACAGTGCCAGGCCTCCGTGGCTGACGGCAATGAACATTTGCTATTTGCTCCTGCTTTTACTACACGTTGGTGGCTACAAGTTGGCTAAGCTCTGCTCCCTGTGTCTTCCCATTCCAGAGCCCAGGCTGGAAGATAAGTCACAATTTGTGACACACTATTCTTATGGCAGAAGAGAAAGGACAAGAGAGCTGCTGGCAGAAACTCAAGATGCTTGTTAAAGCTTCTGCTCAGACACAGCAGACATCACGTCCACTCACGCTCACCGGCCGGGGCCTTCCGAGGCCAAGCCCACCCGGCGGGAGGTGCGCCCCTCCCACAGAAGGCCCTGCAAGGCACAGAGCCATGGGTAGGAATTGATCATCTTTCTGCATGGACGGAGGGATCAAATACTTCGGAATAATAATTATAGCCCACCACACCCTTTGACTCCACCGTGCAATTTGCCTACATCATGAAGCCTTTCTCTTGATGTCAACTAAAAAGAAATTTAAAATGACTTTTTCCTTCTTAGAATCATTGCAAAACTCTGGGGCAATGTTTGCCAAATTGTTCTTCAGAATGTCACCATCCCTTGAGATGTTAACAGTTGTTGCACAATTAAAAAGAAGTCCATGGTCAGATAACTTTGGCAAATGCCACATATTAATAGCCCCCTCTTAATATTTACAATTCTTTTTATCATATTAACTGCTCTGAGAACCCCTGCTGTGAAGATACCTATTTAACCTGGGATTGGGATCACAGAATTTTTTTGTAATGGCACAAGTATTAATATCTCATGAAATTCTAGAGGCAAAGGATTACAGGAGGATCAGTCAGATGGCTTCCTGCTGTTTCCTCACTTCCGTGCACAGACTGAAGGACACCTAACAAAGTTGAGCAGAGAGGTGTGCCTGAGGCCAGCGAGTCTGTACAGGCCTCCAAAAGGAGACTTGCATTTTTTGCTAAGACCAAGCTCAGCATCAGGAATCTGAAAATGCTATTCAGAGACTAATCTTTGCCTACCGAATTAAGTATAAACACCTCAGACTGGCTTTTTATTCCTTCCTTTCTTTACGCAACAAATACATCTTGAGTCCTGCTCTGCTCCAAGTGCTGTGCCAGGCATTGAGTACATAGTGTGAACAAAATAGACACAGATCCTGCCTTTGCGGATGTACCAGTTTAACGTTAACAGGAGACAGACATAAGACAACGCATGAATAAATAGCCAGTGATCATACAACCTCCCCGCGGCATGCTACACCACTGGCCACCCCTTCCTTTTCAAAATGCTTTCCATGCTTAGCTTCCGAGATGCCACACTTGGCAGAGTTTCCTCTACACCACTGGCTTCTCCTTCTCAGTCCCCTTTGCTGGCCCATCCTCCTCTGTCGAGCTTCTAAATACTATTAATAGAACACCCAGGGCCCTTGCCTGGGCCTGCCTTCTCTGTCTCTCCCTAGGTGATCTCATTCATGCTCACGGCATTACATTTCACACATGTACTCATGACTCCCACATTTATATCTCCAGTGTGAAACTCTCCCCTGAGGCTATAATCGCCCCTGCCAACTGAACCACCTTAGCACGCACTTCTCTTATTTCATGTGTTTTCTTTTTAGCCATGATTGTTTGGATACTTCCTTCATCCTCCTCCTAATTTATAAACCCCTCGAGGGCAGGAATCCTTGGTCTGTTTCATCTTCAGTTACTGCAGTGCATTGGATAGTAACTGTTTAATATATGATTATTGAATTTAATGTTTGAACCCAATCCCTGCTTTAGGGATCACTGAGACACAGACGTAATGAAAGGGAATATTTTATTTAAAGAAATAATGCCTCATCCTTCAGTATTTCCAAATGAACAACCTCAAATGAGAGGACACAGCTAATACATTGGCATGAGGTGAATACTTGAGTTTAAAAATGCTAAACTGAGCCAGTATCATCCCTCGTGGTCACAGAAGCTGCCGCAAAGGTTTTATAAATGGCCTGCGTTCCTGCTCCCCATCTGGCGATGCTGCCATGTTACAGCCATGGATGACTGACGCTTCACAATAGCCCTCACTTGGAGCTACTCCCTCCTTTAAATGAAAAGACAAAAAGACGACGACCAGGGGCTTGCCTAAAACTCTCCCACCCAACCAGAGTAACAGTTCAACCGCATAATGCTGACTCCTGGCTTTGGACTCAGGGCCAAACAGGAGGTCAGAAGAGGAAGACTCCTGGGGTTGCAAAACATGTTTCACCAGCAGTTCTAATAATAGCATGTGGCAACTGCACTTCTGGTCCTTCATCTGGATTTTAACCCTGTTCCTTTGCAAGCCTCTCCCAAGACCTCTTCCATCAGTCAAAATCAGCTAGGTTTCATAAGGCCCTTAGAAGGAAAGAGGACTGATAGAACCTAAGTATTGCTAGAGAAAAGCTGAGAGCCTTGTGGTACTTGATGATCCATCTGAGTGAGTCAGGGTCCCTGATCACCACACCGGGAAGCCCCGATTACAATGTAGACGTGGCTCCCTTTGCACAGCTCCCTGGTGTGTGTTTATAGAAGCTGCTTTTTCTCATCTTGGTTGCCCCAGAAAAAGTTTGAAGCTTGAAGCTTAGAGCTCAGCCTATCAAAAATAAGAGGAAAATTGTCTGGATTGCATCTTTTCTGCAAAAGTAAACATTTTTCAATGGCCATGGCATTTTAAACTATATTTTCCTTCTGCACTACTGTCCATTCCCTATCGCACTTCCCTGGATATAGTTTGTGCTATAATATTTACTAACAAGGACTCCCCTGGGCAGACGGTGGCATTAGGAATTTCTGCTCTGCATTTGGTGTGCTGTCCAGCTGAGTCCTCAACCACGTTGCGAGTCAATGCAGACACAGCACATTTGGGAATAAAGGCAACAGTTATCCCAGCACCCTGCAGCTGTGACTCTCAGCTCAGCTTCTGGGTCACCAATCTGGGACATGAGCTGGCACTTTTAAAAATAAAGTATTCTGACGGAGAGAGGTCATTGTCAGTTGGGTCTTCCAGAAAATCCTCTTTCCCTGGGCTCTTTGCCTCCATCTCCTTGGCACGTGCCGATCGCTCTGAATCTTTTGTTATCCTACATCCTTGGTTTCTCACCACAGCCTGGACTCTGCCGATGGGTTAGATTGATACCGTGTGCTTTATCTTGCGCTGTGCTTTTGCTCACAGTGTTATTTCAGTGTGACGGATGCCGAGGCTGTTCATCACGCAAGGGCAGTCTCGCGGCGCGCAGTATTTCCTTTGCCCTCCTTTGGTACCCGCCCCAGTTCCCGCGGTCGCTACTCAGTTGCACACGTGTGCTGACTCCCAAGACTACTTTACCATTAAAGCCCTGCCAACTGGATGGCTTGTATTTCTACTCAATAATCTTTTCATTCACTCATACTACGCATTCATTACACCACTCAATGTTAAGAGCCCTTTAACTCGTCATATACATGATGTATATAACAGCCCTTGCATTCTAAACTAGGCTTTACCGCAGCAGTAGTGCTTATAAAACAACCACTCTTAACTGTGGTGTCTCTAGCCACAGTGAATGTTATAAATTAACTGTGTTTACCCCAGTCCTTGCCCCTATACCTGTCCCCACTCACCACCAAATACCCACTGTAAACCCAACATAACCAGCGAGAGTGCCTGCGATGCACAAGTCATGGCAACCGGCAGCAGCAGATGCAGAATGGGCTCCTGAGATGTGGCCAGGACACTGGGTCACAGTGGCCAAGCCGCTTCAGGGCCAGGATCCTTCTCAGATGCTATACTAACTTTCCCTCTTCATGGTTTAGGATCGCTCTTCTTCTAGCCCCCAAAGCTACCCTCGGGGCCACTTTTTTTTTTTTTTTTTTTTTTGATCTACACAGCTGCCTTCCCAAAAGTACCCTGCAGTGATTCTGTGTTTCTCTCCCATTGTTTCCTCAGTTAGCTCTGACTCCGCGTTTTGGCATTCTTTCAGCCTCCTTCCTTTTTCCTCCCAGTCTGTAATAAAACTAGGCAAAAAATAGCAGATGCATTAGCTCAGAGCCCAAGGACTGGGAGATCAACTGTGGATGATGCAAGTGGGAGCTGCTGGTGCAAAGGGCCAGACCCACCCCCCTCTGTCCTAAGGAGAAGGGGGAGCATCCCCTCCATCTGTCCTCTCTCTCCTCTGGCATCACAGACCCAGCCCAGAAGACAGGTCATCTCAAACTCTCCCGCACTGAGGCAGAGCAGGGAGAGTCTCCTTCCCAGAGAAGCCCCTGCAGCTCTCTCCTCTCCCTCTGATCTTAGGTTGCTTCCCGGTAGAAGATGAGCAGGGAGTTTCCCTGGGGTCCTGGGAGAGACCAGCTATGTCACCACCCCGTGCCTCGGGGACATGTGGCAGGCTGGAGGGGTATAAGGTCTATATAATAAAATCTTAATTCCACAGAGGTACAGTTCCAGCTGCAAAATTTGAGCTGCCTATCAGCACTAAAGCATCCACATTCTACTTTTTCGTAAGTCCCATCACCAAAGGAGAAAAAAGCATTTATGTTCTCCCTAACCCTGAGCTATCCCCCAGCCTACGCCCAACCAAGAACCTTGAGCAAAGTTCTTTTCTCCATTTCAGAGGAGGAGAATGGGGAGTGCTTTTTCTTGTATGCAGCAAATACTGCAAAATGGGAGGGGCTTCTATTCAGGCCCCTTTGAAACTAATTGCCCATCTGCTCCCGATGCAGGGTTTTCCAGTTTCTACTTCTTTCTTGGAATATTGTCAAATGGAAGTACAAAATTACCGTTTTTTTAATTTTTTATAAATGGGCTTCAACCAACAAAGACTTAAGGTTGGTCTGTTATCAGCATGCAAACCTCTGTTATAGCTTCTCCATGCTCTACCAGGGGACCGCCAGACCCCCATAGTCTTCCTGCAGGCAGGGAAAATCAAAGAGGATTTCCAGAGACAGAAATAACTTTGCATTCTACCCACAGCTCTTTCTGTGGCAGCAAATCTTCACTGGGAAAGCTGCAATTTCAGGAGAACAGTAGGTAATCTACCTTGCTCTGAAAACAGGTGGTCACTTCAGGGACCTGGACACACTTTCACTCTTAATGTTCGGACTCCTTAGATTACTGGGGTCTGCTGTGAGCCTGGGACTTATAAGACAAAAATAAAGGAAAGAAAGAAGGAAGGAAAGAGAGAGGGAGGGAGGGAGGGTAGGAAGGAAGGGAGGGAGGGTAAGGACGGGGAGGGAGGGAGGAAGGAAAAGAGGAAACAAAGCTGAAATACAGCAAGAACCCATGCCTCTGTGGGTCGGGTGTACTACAGGCTGGGTTCCCTCTCACACACACACACACAGTGATGTGTTGTCCAGCATAAGAAATCACAGCTAGTGGACTCCTCTGGCTGAATTCTGCCTCTCAGAAGGGAGCTAGATAGGACAGAATTTAGATCTGAAAAGTCAGGGCGGGATTAGGAGGCGGAACCAAGAACACGGACTTAACCCATGTAATTCAGCACAGAAGGGCTCAGAAGGCCAGCATGACAGCACCTAGCCGATATTTAGCAAGCACCCCTAAGTGCCCAGCGCATTGAAGGAGCTCAGGGAAACTGGAAGGTGGTTGGCCCTAACCTGAGCAGACCCTCACGCCCCTAGTCTGTGAGAAGCCAGCAGTGAGCAATCACCAGACAGGAGAGCTGTGGGGTCCATGCTGGCCATGGAGGAAGGACAGGAGCAGAAGACCCATAGACCCTGACCCCACAGCAGCCCTCGTGGCCACAGGAGACACCTTTGCCTTGTCCTCTGGGGACAATGTAACAAGTCTTTACTGACCTACAATTCTTCTTTTCATTACACAGTGGTTTTCAACCCTGCCTGCACATCAAAATTCTCTAGGGAGGTTTTTAAAACCAGAACCCACCTCAGACTAATGAAACCAGACTCTGTGGGGGTGGCATCCAGCCTTCAGTGTTCCTTGGAACTCCCCGGGAGGTCCCAATGTGGGGCCAAGATTGAGAACCACTGCGTGGAAGTAATTGTCCTAATTACCTCTCCAGCTTTTCTCTGCCTCACATGCTTCTTATCTAAGTTGTTATATTTCCTTTTCATTTTTAGTTTGTTCTACTTTATCCTTTCAGCAGATAATTCTACAATACTCCATTAAGCCTTTTTTCACGCTTTGACTTTGCTCTTTCTCATTTAACTTTCATTGCCCGCTCCACTTACCCCATCTTCCCACTATGTTTGTTTTGTTTCATGTTTTCTTTAGTCCAGCATCAACATTTACAGGGTGCTTGATATGGGCAGAGTACTATAGTAGGCACTTAACTGCTGCTAAAAATTACTTCTAATGCAGTAATATTTTCTATAAAATCCTGTGCTATGGTTATAGGCTCTTGTCTTATGGAAGATTGGCATTTTGGCAAAGTACATCTCTCTTCCTAGGAAGCAGCTGCCTTGGTGTATAAAAACAGGATCCAAAATAAATATATTGCAACAAAAAATTAAAGAAGCATTCACAAATATGAGGAAAAGAAGCAGCATTAACAGCAGTCTGAAGCTAAATATCAACATCTCCTGTGCCAAACTCTTGGCCTCACAGTAGGAGGAAGATGCTGCCATTTGCAACAGAAAGAAAAGGACCCAGAATGTCTGCATAACCAGCAAGGCTGTTCTTGGGCCACAGGATGTCTTTGATTTAGGTTCGTTTTCTTGTTGTCTGCAGGCAAGCCCAAGAGCACATAGGCCAGTGGGTTGAGATGTGCAATAAAGCGCCAGTAGGCAGTCCCAGAGCAGAGTATTTCAGTCCTCCCGGGAAGCCATGCAAGGGATGTGCCTACCAGCCCCCTGTCCTCCTGCTGCTCAGGTGAGAGCAGCCTTGGAGTCTCAGAACCACAAGCCCTGCAGCTTCCCAGGTCTGGGGAGCCTTCTGAGAGCCCAAAATATGGTCTTCCCCACGGATCCCAGCCCAGCTCTGAAAACACTATTGAAGCCAATGGATACTTGCCGAATGGGTGAAGGAATGAATAAATGACCCCCCAATGAAATTACCCCTGGGAGAGTCCATGGGCCTGAAAAGGAAGGTGGATCCCACACTGGTACCCCTGTCCCCTGATACTGTAATACAACTCCTCAATTTCTCTATCTTCCTTTTGCCTTGATTTTTTTTTTTTTTTTTTTTTAGGAATCAAGCCAGACACCTTGTTAGAGCAACAAGAGCTGACACATTTGTTCCTTTTAGAAGCAGCAAAATATTTCAGAGCCAAATGGCAGGGGAGGAGGTGAATAATTACATTACGTACTAATATAAAAGGAACCAAGCCGGCTCCTGACCTTGGTATACTGACAAGACTTCTATGGCCCTAGTCTCCCACATCCCTTTCTTGGTAGAGCTGAGAATTCAACCAGACAATTCTCCCTGGAGATTTTTAGAGCCACAGTGAGAGAGGAGGGGACTAATAAGTGCTGCCCTATCCACAGTGCCACTGTTCTGTCTGTAAGTGGGACACACACTGAAGCCCACCCCTCCTACCTTCCATACTGGTCATCTGGCCACCAGCACAGGTCTAACTCGGATTACAAGGTATGCCCATGTGCCTAATTTCACGGGTACCAACCACCACATGGAACAGTCTCATCCTTATTTTATTGTCCAGGTAACTGAGGCCTAGGGAGGTAAGTGACTTGAAAGAGGTGGAGTTAGATGCAAACCCAGATCTTCCAAGTCTAAACTCAGTGGTCTGTACTGCAGCACAGGCTGCCACTTGAGAACTGAGTGGGCAGAGAGGAAAGGGGACCCCCAA
Organism: Indri indri; assembly: GCA_004363605.1. Taxonomy (NCBI): domain Eukaryota; kingdom Metazoa; phylum Chordata; class Mammalia; order Primates; family Indriidae; genus Indri; species Indri indri. Next base: position 36,833 of record RJWJ010009360.1, read on the forward strand.
GTTCCAGGACCTTTTCCCCCAGTCTTCTATGTAATATTCTCTCTGAAGCTTGTTTGAGCAGACGTAGGGCTACCCAGCTACCTGCTCCTCAACTGTCTGTGCAAATTCAAAGAAATGGAGTGTGAAGTTCAAGCCACTCATTTAAAGAACAGGAAAAGCAACTTTCTCCTGAGGTTATGGTAAGTGAGGGCTGAAACATGGATGAGAAGACTTGCTAAGTTTCCCTCCACCTTCAAATTGTTCATTCTTCCTTCTGTTCCCAGTGAGGCCCGTAAACACATCTTCCTCCATCACTGTTTAATCTGCTGGTTAATTTGTCTGGTGCTCCCAACCAGCACCCTGGCCCGGAAATGAAATATTAATTGCATCGGCCTCACAGCCATCTCCAGCCATGTGACGCTAATAGAAAAGCAGGAAGTACTCCCACTTCTGTGGCAGTTTGTGTCAGGGCCGGCAGTTCCTTCCTTAACCCTCCTCTGTCTGGTAAGGCTGAAGGCAGTAGAAGTTCCTGTCATGACAAGGCCGGTTTTTAGCACCACACCTCAAAACCTGGGGTCCTTCCCGTGGCTGTGATCTTGGGAATGAGCTCCTTACTGCTCTTCTTTCACTCTCATAGGTAGTGGACAGCAACTCGCTTCCAGGTCAGACATCCTGTGGGCAGAAGAAATCATGTCACTTCAATGAGCATTTCTGAGGACCAGCATGAGTACAACAGGTGCTTTTGGAGGATTACATGGGAGATACAAACAGATCAAATAACAAATGTGAGGCAGCACTTATAAATCATAAAACACTATATATAATGGCAGCTTCTGAATTTCTGCAGATGAAAGGCTGAGGATAGAAACCTGGTTAGAAGATGCCACAGGAACTTCCCTTCAGGCTGTATTTTCATAACACACAAGATTGGAAAAGACATGAAAGAATGGGAGGCTGATGGAGATCATGGGGGAGAATAGATAAAGCCCCCCAAACCATTCTTGCCTCTCCTACTAACTCAAGTATCATTATTTTTGTGGCATTAACAAATAGTTAAGCAATGAGCCAAATGTTTGCAAGTATGATTTCATTTATTTCTCAAAGAAACCCTATGAATTATCTTCCCCAATGTTACTAAGAAAAAATTACTTCTCTCTAGATTCACATGAAGGGACAGACATCCCCCAGGGCCAAGGAATTTGTGGCCTAATTTCTGGTTGTGACCAGACAATTCTCCCTGGCATGAAGGGGTCTGGGCTAATAACACGGCACCTCACTCTCCTCCTTCTCTCCAGTTTCCCAAGGGTGCCTCCCATTGGTTAAACCAAATGGGATGCCACAGAGCAAGGGAGCCAGGTGGATGCTACCCAGTAAGGCCAGCCTCCTAAAGTAGGAAATGGAGTGGCCATGGAGGGGCAAACAGACTCAGTCTCAACTGCAAAGTCACCTCCTCTTCAGGGAAGCCTTCCCTGGCCCTCTGACCAGAAGCCGGTCCCTCTAGCATGCTCTAGCAATCCTTCCGCTTCTGCAGAATACTTATTACAGCTGCAATGGAGGGACTAATTATACAAATTACTAAGTGATGACTGGCTCTCATGCTAGAACACAAGCTCCATGAGAGAAGAGACTGCCAGTCTTTTATCAGTGAATCCTCAGGGTCTGGCACATAGCAAGAATGACTAGATTTATAGGATATGCCAAAAGCCAGGCAACCTGATATAAAAAAATCAAGTATATAAATCCAAAGAGGTTGCCCTTGACAACTTTCAAAGAACTATAGAGCGAGGTCACCATTACATTCTGCAGGTGGGTACTGACAGTGCAATTTATAATATCAAGGAATGTGACCAGCTTGAGTGCTTGCTCACAGTCCTCCAGGAGTGGTGGATGGGATGGGCAGTTGGGCAAAGCAAGGTGAGGCAGAGGTGGGTAGGGAGAGCATCCACCGTGGGGCCAAGCAAACTTGAGCAGCTCCTGTCTAAATTTTTTCAGGGCAGTCTGGTCCCAGTCACACTGGGGAAATCAAGAAAGCTTAGGTGAATCTTTTCCCCATCAATATGGGAATTTAGGCTCCGGACGCATCCTCAGATATGGGATGCCACCTTTGCCCTTGCCTTTTTGCTTCCAGATGACCGTCTTCCCAGCTTCCGCGGCACCTTCTAGTTCCCACTGTTAATTTACCAGTTTGATTTCAAAATGTCAATTATTGGCCTTTAAATCCAAATTCAAACACTCCCCTCTTTTGAAGTGCATATACATTTAGGCTGTCATAGGCTGGGACATAGTGGTGGTTTCTAAGGTTTTTTTTTTTTTTTTACCATATTTTGCTTTGTGTAATTCACCATAGGTGACCTGATAGCCCTTCAGAAAAGAAGATAGATGAGCTCAATAAAGATCAGGAAACTCTGGCTCAAATTTGGAAGACAGTGTTTCATTGGATTGCTCTTTTACGCGTGGGCGAATCACCCCTATCCAACTTTGCCTAGAGGGAGTTTGCAGCGAACACAACAATCGTTACGGCATCCTCAGAGTCTCTGTGCACATACTATTGATCTCCTCATTGGATGGTTCTTTTGATTACAGATGTAAATGTCAACAATTCTTCTTCTTAGTATTAACTGTTAACATCACCACAGAGTGTCCAACACGTACATCTACTTTGAAAATGGAACAACAATATCAAGTTTAACTTCTAGGGCAGGAAGCAGAAACCTTGTAATCAATCAAATAAGCCTCACTAGCCTCCTCCCAGCTGGCCTGACTTACCTGGACCTCATTATCTGTCTTGAAGGTGGCATCGTCATCCCATTAGTAGGCAGCAGGCCCCACGAGCCTCCTGTGATCAGCATGACACCTCTGGGGAATGGAACAGCTGCCGACAGGAACTGGTTTCCTGAGGCACGAGTACGTCACAGAGGAAGTGTTGACTCAGAGGAGGGACCAGCCAGAAGGCCAGTTGGTGAGCAGAGCTCTCCCTGAGTGAGCCATGCAGAAGATCTGCTCCCTCATCCATCTCTTCCTCTTCTGTGCAGGTAAGGCTGATCCTGGAACCTCAGCCACGCAAGACTCAGCAGCAAAGAGGCATCAAGGCTGCCAGGACCTGGTACTCAGGGACGTTGCCGCTTACTCAATGATCACAGCCCCCAGGCCTCACTGAGCCCCTCTCTTGTGTCTTTTCTCTCAGGAGTAATGCTAGCCGTTGTGTTGGTGCCTGAAGACCAAGCAATCACTGTGCTCGTAGGGGGCTCTACCACCCTCAGGTGCTCCATGGAAGGAGGAACGATCGGTAACTACTATGTAAACTGGTACAGGAAGACCCAGGGTAACACACTGACTTTCATATACCGAGAATCGAACATCTATGGCCCTGGTTTCCAGGGCCGTTTCCGGGGTGGTGATGATTTTCACAGAAATCAGGCTATACTGAAGATTCTTAAGGCATCAGAGAGTGATGAAGGATTTTACTACTGTGCCTGTGACTTACCACCCTGCTGCAGGTCTACTTCTGAGCAGCTCAAAAACCATTGAGATCCAAGTAGAATAGCAGTTCCAGAAAGATCATGACTTTCTCTTGAATAAATAATTTAAGAAATGGAGGCCAAAGAAAGCTGGTGTTCCTACCTTTCCTGCAGGTTCAGTCACTCTTGGCTCACCCATGCGATTCCATGACGCTCAGACAGGCCACCCCCCAGTGGGGTGTGGCCCAGTGTGGGGCAGAAGGGAGAGGGGGAGCCAAAGGAATGAATTATAGCGTCAACTATAACAATTTTCTTGGAGCTTCACAAAAGATTTGGCCACAGACCCAGAGTGCTTAGGGTATGGCATAGATTAAAGAGGCACTTTCCAAAGAGCAAGTAGGGGTGACGTCCAGCTTCTCCCCAACCACATACACCATGAATCTAGATGTTCTAGAGGAGAAAGACTAGGGAGGTGGGGAGGCTCCTTTCCCTCCCCTCGGCGTCAGCTAGCACGCCGCCTGCCATCCTGCCCAACATGGAGGGCGACGCTCCACCCCTCGCATTCTGTACGGTTTTGATGACCACTGACTGAATTTGGTATTTTGTCCTCCCTTTCTTCTCTACTTCTTCACTTTTTCCATATGTGCTAAAAACAAAACATTGAAAAACTGCTTCTCCTGGCATTTTTTTTATCCTTTCTTGGACAGCTCCATTTAATACTGCACTTTTATCTTGAAAAATGTGCTTTTCCAAATTTAGATGATTGACAAGGCTCTCTATTCCAAAGCTGAAACTGTGGCAGAAATCAGTCCTCCTTCTTGCCTCATCTAGAAAAATCTACCCTTCATCTTATTAAATAGCCTCATTGTAACTTGTGGTGATGGATATATCCAGTACCTTGATTGTGGCGATGGCTTCATGGATGTACAGGTATATCAAAAGTCATCAAATTAGGCACTGTAAATATGTGCAGTTTATTTCACCTCAAGTGTGCCTCAATAAAGCTGTAAAAATATTTGTTAAAATCTAAAATAAAATTTTTTAAAGCCTCATTGGACTACTTCAGGCAATATCTAGGGAAAACTTTCTCCGACTAACCCCTCTAATCAAATATCCTGCCTTCCTCAGAAGCACAAAGAGGCTGGCAAGGGTCTGTCTGCCCCACACACACTCGGTTCCAGTCAGGGCTTTCATTGCCTCATCAAGGGCCCTCCCAGTCCTCCCTCCTCTCGTGGTTCTGCTTGGTCACTCATACATATACACACTGTATATAGCTATAAATGTTACAGTGCATAACCGTTCCATGAGTTTTAGTTGTGACTGCCTCCATGAGCTCTTACCGTCCATCTCCCCAGACAGCTACATTTCAACCCTTCAGAGAATCACTCTCCTCTACTCTTCATCCTAAACTTACTCACTCCATCCTGCTTCCCAATTCCAACATGGGCCTATAACCTGGCTTCCACCTTTCTGCCCCACCCCTTTGGACAGCTTCTTGGGTTGAACTCTCTGCAAGGCTCTGGATGGTTGGCTCTGCCCTTGGACAAAATCAGGTTCCCAAGTCCCCATCCAGACAGGGCACTCTGAACCCTAAGTGCTAGGAAGGCATTAGGACCCAACCTCCCTAGGATGTGTCCAGGTCACCACACAGGGCCCATCACAACTCATCAAGTCCGCTGCCTGCTGCTCGAATCCAGTTATTCTTATTTGAGCGAATGATAGGCAGGAAAGTGGAGTGTATCTCCAACACCAAAAGGGTACAATTCTCCCATTCTGAAATCACGACTTTGGAAAAAGAATGGCATCTAGAAAGCTGCCTATGCAGATGCTGAAGTTTTGAAAACATGGTTTTATAAAGCCTGCAAGACGGATTCCTAGTAAGACACCTAATGAGTCCTCTGAGAGAGACTGGGAAGAATGTCTCTGAGAAGAAGGAAGTAAAAAAAATATATCTGGACAAATCCATAAAACTGTATGTTAGCTGTAATAATAACTAACATCTGTTGAGTGCTTAGTGTGTTCTAGTCACCATTCTAAGCACTTTACGTGTGTCATATGATTTAATCTTCACAACCACCAGAGGATTCATATTCTATTATTATCCCCATTTTACAAATGAGGACCCTAAGGCACAGAAAAGCTAAATCACTTGCCCAAAACACTATAGCTAGTGAGGGAGAGCAACAGGCTTCAGACTCTGGGCTGGATGCAGCATGTAATTTGGGGACGTAGGGGCCCATAGCAGAGGCCATCTCCAGGACGTGTCAGAAACAAGGACAGCAGGGGCTATGCCCTCACCACCAGACCTGTTCAAACTGATGCCCCATGACACTCTGTCAAAAAACTGGCACAACGGAGAAGTGGTCCCAAATAACCTCTTGAATGTTTTCTAACTCTGAGATTTCATGATCCTGACGTAAGCTTCACACAGTCTTCTGAAATCATCTATATCTCTCCATCTATGAAATGGGAATAATGAGGTCCAACTTCGCTGTGTTGTAAAAATCTGATGCTAGGAGGTAAATGAATTGCATTGCACATAGTAGCTATTCAATAAATGTTACCTACTATAAGAAAGAGCAAGCTATATTGTAGAATAACTGAGGACAAAGTGAACTAAATTACTGATCACCAACGAGATGCCACTTTGCAGGTATGAATTCACTTATCCCTATGATGACCCAGTAAAGTCATTATTATCAGGATACTGAGCCTCAGAGGGACTGGATAGCTTTCTTACAGAAGCAGAGCCAGGATCTGGGTCTGACTTGAAGGCTAATTGCCCTGGCACTGGGCTAGGAGCTATGGGATATAGTAAATAAATCCCTTACCAGTAGTAGCATCTCAAGTAAAGCATGGCTGGGAACAAGTGTGTGAAGTCCAGTCACCTTTGCTGATGTGTAGGTTGTTTCTGACTCATTAGCCAGTTTCCAGCAGAGAGGATGGAAGTGGAGGTATCCAACTCCTTCCACTCCCTCCTCTCTCTCCCCTGCTTTAAAACATCAATTACAATTTCACTTCCAGGCTGTTCTCCTGAGATGCCTCGCTCCCCTGGTTGAAGGGAGACAGCTGCTACCCAGCCCACAGCCGCGCACGTTCCTGAGCACCACCCCCTAGGTCAGCAGCTCTTCTCTCAGGCTACGATATGAGAAATGAGCCTGCATATACCTTCCTTCTGAATGCTTGTCAAAGATAGTACCTTGTTGGAATCCCTTAGAGTCTCTGGGGGTATTCATGGATTCCCTGCCTTTTCCTCCCCTTCTCAGGGGCCTGCCTGGAATGGCAACTTCAAGGGGACTGGAGCTGGTGTAATGAGAGCTGGAGAAGTTCCATGGGTTTCCGTCAGGTCCAGAGAATTGCTAACTTTACCACCCATACGTATGAATTCTGTGAGGCAAAGCGTGCAAATTTGTCTCTGTCGTTGTCACTGACTTATCACTGATACCAAGGCAGCAAAAAGGCTCAAGATGTGACATCCACAGTTCTCCGCATTCAAAAATGAGCAAATGGGCACCAGAAAACACTGGTGGATTAAGGTGCAGGAGCCATTGTGCAAAGAATAGAAATTAATTTCTAAACGAGCCTTCTCTGCTTTAGGCAGGTCTTCGCCCCCCGCAGTGTCGCAGTCAATACATGCTGGCTGGTAAATTTTCCAGACTGGCAAGATGAACAAACTCAGAATCAAGACTTCTTTCCTACTCTTCAATTCAACACAGTTCCCCAAAACACTAATCGAAATGATAGAATTATGCAGCTTTAATTTTTTTGGCAGAGCACTTTATTCATTCTTCCAGCAAATACCATCTCTTGTATCTGCTTAGTTTTTCTCCACAGCATTTATCACTATTTGATATGCTATATATTTTACTTGTTTATTCATTTCCTGACTGGCTGTCTGCTGGAATATAAGATCCTTGATGGCAGGGATTTTTCTCTGTTTTGTTCATTGCCTTAACTCCAGCACTTAGAACAAGTCTGGCCCATAATAGGTAGGCAGTAAATGTATTAAATGGATGAGTGAATGAAACATGAGTGAGTGCTATGGCACCTGCCCTGTGCTGGGTGCTGAAGACACTGGTGCACAAGACTGGTGCTGACTCTGCCCTCCAAGATGCTTTCTCCAAGCTTCATCTGTCCACTAACGAAATGCTGGTGACTGTAACAAGATTCTCAGAAGGGTTGATAAAAAAAGTCCTCCAGAACACCAAGTAACTTACTCTGGAGGGCAGACATTAGTGCTCCTAAGTTCCTTGGACATCCCCCCACGGCAGGGGTAAAATGAAGAGGATGGCAGGCTTTCTGCTTCCTCCACTTTTGCCCTCTCATGAGTCCCAAGACCCCCAGCCATGTGTCTTAGGTGGTCAAGGAGAAAGCTAAGTACTTCTACTTTATTTCACAAAGAAATTTTGCAAACCTTCTCTCCAAACAGACCTTCTGGGGCATGCTATTTCACAACCAAAAGCCACAATAACACATTTTCCCAAACAAAAGAGCAATTCCTAGCTCCCTTTTATTCTACCACCACCACCAAATGATTTTGTTACTCCTCAAGAATACAGAATCCACTGGGGTCTTTTGGGGATTTTTAGCAATTTACACACATATAAACACATATATTTGTGAATGTTCATAGCATATGGTACCACCCATCAAATACTGAAGGCATTCTCTGAAGGCGTTTCCCAGATGCTCCAGGGCTCCCCAGGCAGCAGTCAGCCAGGGCAGCAGCACGCCACCCAGCGTGCCGTACTCAACAGGAGAAAGACCTGGTGTCAGGACAAAGGGAAGTCTAGCCAAAATGCAATTGCTTGTATCAATTGAAATAAAGCCAGGTTCTCAAACTCAGTGTTTAAATAAAAAATCTAACAGCCAGGAACATGTTTTCTTTTTACCTGCATGCATGTAGATGAATAGGGAAGTTTAAATTATCCTCTTCTGGCTCAGGGAGAAAACCTCATGAGCATTTATAACTTTCAGAAAAAGAAATGTCAGTATAAATAGATTACTAGGGCAACAAATTATTAAGAAAGAAAACCAATCCAAAGTATAGACTTGTAGAGATTAGAGTTGCTCTCATAGAATAAAACAATCTTTATTTATTCATTCAATAACAATTTATTAAGTACCTACTATGTCCCAGGTACTTTTCTAGATGTCCTGAGAATACAGCTCTCAGAAGCCCCAGGAGCTTTAGTGAAAATAAACACAAAATAAAATAGTAAGTAAAATATATGTTAGATAGCGATAATTGCCATGGAGAAGAATAAAACGGGGAGGGAGAGAGAGAGTGTTGCCAGCAGGCTGGGGGAGATTATAATTCTAAATCAGGTTGTCAAGAAAGGCTGCGATGAGAAGGTAACACTTGAGCAAAGGCCTGCATTTAGACAGGGAGCCCAGTATCTGGAGTCTGGATGTTTGCCGCACTCCTCTGTTAGGTATAACATTTGCACGTACGGTTTTGAGACACATAATAGTACCGGCTTTTCTGTAGATTAGGGAGAACAGGGAGCAGTTTTTCTTTCTTGGCTTGCTAAGAGGTCTTTCACCGGTAGTTCACACTTTCGTTTCTGAAGACCAAGTGACGGAATTCCATTAATTAGCACAAAGTGTGCCGGGGAGTGGATGGGAGGGCGTGGCAAGGAAGCAGTCCTGAAATGGTCAAAACTTACAGCGTGAGAGGAAGATGGACAGAACTGATTACTAACAAACGGAAAATGGGACATGGAATTTGGAGCACTTTGCCTTGATTCTGTCGCTACTCACGTGACCGCATTCTGTGGACTGATGAGTGTTTCTTCCCAACCATAAAAGGAGAGCGAGGAATACCAAGTGCATGATGAATTCCTCTCGCAGGCCCCCAGATGGCCACCGCAGCAGCCCTGGAAGCGGATCTTCAGCCTCAACTTTACTCGTAGATCAATGTGTCTCCCCAAAACTGTCCCAATAGATCGTGAAACTGAAATAAATCACGCGTTTACCTCACCGAGGTTCTGGGTTTTTTCTCTTCTCCAGGAAGCCAGTCACAGAGAAACCTGAGGAATTTAGTGACTCTGGAGGAAGCTGGAGTGCCTTTACAATACGGAGCAAAGCTTCAGGGATTCACCCCCCAGCGCTTCTGGGTGTGCTGGAGCCGCAGGCCCAGGGGAGGCCACAGAGTCAGTTTCCAGCTTTGATTGCCGCCTGACAGGAGTGAGAAGTCTTACTCAGAGGCAGTGAGAAGGAAAGTCGGCATCCACAGGGACAACACCAAAGAGACACAGCCTGAGTGTGTGTTGTCATATGCTCTGGCATGTCAAAGGCCTCCTCATACATAAGGACATCACTGTTTGCATAGCACCTGTGTTATAACCATGAGTGACTGATGGACAAAGGATTAACTGCTTCAGTCTTCTAAGGAGGTACAGAGGGTTTCAGGTATGAAGTTAACAACTAAGGTCACAAAGAACCACAAAGGGGCCAGTGTAACTGGCACTCTCAGCTGAAATCAGGGAGGTGGCACAATAATAATCCGCCTCCATAGTAAGAATCAACTTAAGTCTTTGAGTCCACAGCTAGTCCAGTTCCAGCATCAACACCATCTGTACTTCCCGTAAGAAGGACACCCACCCCCACATACACGCACACCGTGAGAGCAGTGAGAGATTTAGTCACCAGCTGGCTCAACCTCTTCAGCTGAAGGTGAAGAAACTGCGGAACAGAAAAATTAAGTGACTTTCCCACCATCACACAACACAATGCAGATAGGTAAAGTGATATCCTACATTTATGTCTCTTTCCTCCAATGTTCTAGAATTTAAGGACTAAGAAAAGACAGAAAGGGCAAACCATGCGATCATGCCAAGGTGAAAGAAAGATGGGATGGGAGTGGCGTTTTCTCTGAGTTCTGGACAACTGCCTCTTGTAATCCTTCCCGCAACATTCTCGTTGCCTTAATAAAAAGGCTCACGGCACAATTTAAATAGGCATATTTTCCTCTCTTAAACAGATGGCAATGCAGTGCAGAAAGGTAAAGTGATATAAAAAAATAAACAGGCTCAATCATTCACAAAAATACTAATGTGAGTCGAACATAAAAACAATAATCTGCAAATTGTCCCTAACTTTGGCAAGGTCCTTTCACTTATCTTAAAATGAACAAGTTTAAAAATTTGGACTGTAAATTGAATATATGTTTTTATATGTGAGTTCTTTTATTGTCTTTTATTTGAGACAAGGTCTCACTCTGTCACCCAGGCTGGCACAATCATAGCTCACTGCAACCTCGAATTCTTAGGCTCAAGCGATCCTCCTACCTCAGCCTCCCAAGCTCCTGGGACTACAGGTGCGTGCGACCACACCTGGCTAATTTTAAAATATTTTGTAGAAACAGGGTCTCACTACATTGCCCAGACAGGCTTGGTCTCAAACTCCTAGCCTCAAGTGATACTCCCACCTCAGCCTTCCAATGTGCTGGGACCACAGGCATGAGCCAGTGCTCCCTACCATGAGTTGTTTTAGCAGTGAAAAGAGAATAGCCTCTGGAATCAGAGAAAAATGAGTGAGAATCACAACTCTTCACTTACTAGTTCCAGGACCTTGAAAAAGTTTGCTCAACTTCTCTAGACCTCTGTTCCCTCCTCCATACAACAAGAATAATAATTTCATAGAGTTGTTACAAGGATTAAATTAAACAATTGCTAGTAAGCACCAGGCACACTGGGGAGACTACCTCCCAGAAGTGCTCAGCAGTGCTGATACTCCATTTCCCTCAACTCTGCTGATGGTCTGCAGCAGAGCAGTTTTACCCAGAAGAGACAGAAGGAGCTAGAATGGGAGGGAACATGGCCAATGACCACTAGCTTTTTTCCAAACCAAGAAATCTAAATGTGCTGCAAGCACATTTTTCACAAAATACTTCCTCAGGAGTATTCTACCCACATAACCTCTCTTAAATTCTTTCCCTGTACTAACAATAGTGACAGTCGCAAAGGCAAAACCGTCATTGGGTGAGTGTAGCTCCCTACTGTGTCGTCACTGCTTTGCATCCATACCGGATGAAGGGGATGCAGCCCAGTGTCAGCCTCACCAGTAGTAACTGGCAGAATGAATTTTTCATACCAAACATTTTTCCAACAGACTTGGTTCAGATGTCTGAGACAAAAGCTGGACAAGGTGGTCTCAACTTTCAGAAAACTCAACCTTCTCCAGCTTTAGGAATGCTCTCCCAAAAGGCCTTCCTAAATTTAGGATATATTTAATCAATGTCCCCTTGTAGACATAGAGATCTTTTGCTGTCCTTAAAAAGGAACCTATACAGTTAATCACTGACCTGTGAGGGGTGACATTTGTCCATCCTCATGCTGCCCATGCTGTCTACGTGGAGTCAGTTTTCACTGCAGTTCTTGGCCAAGGAAACCAAGTTTCCCTAAATGAATCCCAAGGGTAAATATCCTCGTTCCAGTCCTCTGGCTTCTTCCATTAAAAAATTCCAGGGACCTGGTCCAAAGCAACTGGGGGGCAAAGCTGGGCAATCAGAGCCACTGTCTTGCCAGAAATGCATGCTCTGATGGGAAAAAATAGTGCAGGGTGTCTGTGCCAAATCACACGCTGGAAAGAAGCTATCTGAGATCTGAGGAAACTTCCACCTGCTATAAAGAGCTAGCGGCCTATTGGAAAAAAAAAAAAATTCATCTGGGAGTCAGAACTCTTACTCCTAACTTTGTGTATGATTTTAGACAAGTCAGTTAACTTCTTTGTACCTCAGATTCTCATTTGTATAATAAACAGTTTGTATTAGCTTATGTCTAAGTTTCCTTCAACACTAACAAGCTGTAGGTCTCTGCCCAGCAAGAAAGAGAAGGAAGCAACCATGGGACAAAAGAGATCAAATTTGACAGATGCCCAAGATTTAGGAAGCACAGCAGATTCCTGCCTAGCTAATTCCTTTATGCGACCCAATCAGGGTAAAATCGAAAAAGGAACTAAATGAAATACTCTGTTGATTAATCAAAGGGGACTGAAAGCCATTGCTAACCTCACACCTACCTTGCATCACCTCCAGCTCACCTCCCTTGGGACACTCCTCCTCCGCTTTAATGCCTCATCATGATTCTCAAAAACTGTGATCACTCAAGGTTGAAGCTTTTAATCTCCCATATATAAAAGGATATGCAAATAGAGTTCAGTTTCCTGTTGAGTCTCTGCCAAGGTCTTAGCCTGGCAGTTCTGGGAAAAGAGCCAAAGACCTCATATTTCTTAGCTGTTAACATTCTCCCATCTGTGCTCAAGTCAGCACCCTCAGCTTCAGGCTGTGGTTTGTCTTTAGTCTTATACTTTCCCAGGTTTTCTAAAGGAACCCTTTAGAATGTAAGGCTCTAAAACCTTAAAAGAAAGTAAGATTCAGCTGGCTCCCAAGTAACCAGACAGAGGATTATGTGGTTACATTTGAGGGCACTAAGAAAAAGACCCGGAAGTCTGTATTTCTATATTCCTGTATAATGGCCTCCAAATCCAGTCTCGGAAGCTACTTGAGAGAGTGATATTAATTAGGTCTTAGGCAGGGCTTTCAGTAAGTCATCTGTGTCTCTAATCTGGGATGTCCCACATCATACATATGCAGAATGAAAAAGGCAACGTCCTCGGGTAAAATCACACCCCTGGACAGCATTCAAAAATAAAAGACCTAGGCCGGGCGCGGTGGCTCACGCCTGTAATCCTAGCACTCTGGGAGGCCGAGGCGGGCGGATTGTTCTGATCTCAGGAGTTCGAGACCAGCCTGAGCAAGAGCGAGACCCCATCTCTACCAAAAATAGAAAGAAATTAATTGGACAGCTAAAAATATATATAGAAAAAAATTAGCCGGGTATGGTGGTGCATGCCTGTAGTCCCAGCTACTCGGGAGGCTGAGATAGTAGGATTGCTTGAGCCCAGGAGTTTGAGGTTGCTGTGAGCTAGGCTGACGCCAC